>JASANE010027601.1:0-41251 GCA_030248225.1 Trileptium ribeirensis
GCGCTGTTGTATTACATATTCTCTTTGATTTGCCTCGATCTCGCAGGCTGCTAGTTGTGATCGGCGCCGAGCGAGAGCTTCTCGTAACTCCTGCTTCAGCAACACACGTGCAAGAGTTATCGGCATAGGCTTAACAGCTCCTATTCCTACACTGCTTCCTACGCTTGGACTTCGTGCAGCTGCGGCAAACGTGGACGCCAAGTGTTCAGCAAGCTCTGTACCGGACACAGCGATTGTAACTTCTTCAGGACCAGTAGCAGTATGACTGTGCCTGAGATGCTGCGCCTGTGGCTGTTGACGGTAGGCACTTGTGCCGCTAATGGCTGCATTCCGACGCGGCTGCGTCTGGAGGTTGGCACTTTCCTGGTTGGCTGCTCCGACAACTTCGTCTGGTTGAACACCTCGTCTTGTTGGGGTTCCATGAAAGACACCATCAAGCGGAATTCTCTCAATGTCTGTTCGCACCGGCTCCGTTTGATATTTGTATTGCTCTGATGGATCAGTTGACGAGGCATATTCAACCAGTGTTGCTGTGTCGACCGATCGTGAGCGTTGATGATTATAAGGATACTGTTGGGCGGTACTTGGCATTGCTGGAGCCTCTGATGTATTCGACAAGGGCACACCACCGGCGGACGCCATGCGGATATGGTGATGAGGCATTTTTGTTCCTGTTGATGAAAGTAACGTGCGTGATGGAAGAAGCTGTGGTTGTCGGTTCGACGTCGATATACCGTAATCGTCGTCGATATTTGAAGGCTGTGGTTGACTTTGAAAATGATGTAGATAGCCAAAATATTGTTGACTAACTGGAGTTGCTTCAGTTTCTTCTTCAGATACTGCCGTTGCAGTTTGTTGTTGTTGTTGTTGTTGTTGATTCGCAGGCACGCTGGGCAACTTCCTCCTTCCCATTGGCGAGCCGTACTCATCCTAGAATAATTTACGAGAAACGGTATCTAATGTATCATATTATAAAAGGTGTCTCTGTGTATACATACCTGTTCATAGCATCTATAGTAGAGCGATATACTATCTGGTGACAATATAAACGTTTCTGTAAAGTACATGATACACAGCGCTTTTACTAAATCTAGCAGATGTTATATCTCATCTGATTTTAGCACATTTTTGTATCTGATTTAGGTATGTCATCCTAATCATTCTATTTCGTGTTAGATAATTTGCCAGTCACCGTAAGTTTTTATATAAGTATCTAATCGAGAGACTTCAAAAACCCGATTCTATAATAAAGGCTACGACATTTGTGCAGATATATATATTTAATACAGTCTATATTTCAGAACATTTTAAAATAGGAACTAATTATTATTAATCTCGCCGCATGAAGTTCTTCAATGTTTTTGCTTTATTAACCTCTCAATTTCAGTCTCAGCAAACAAATACAATTTGAAACGCCTGGAAAGTCGTCATCGCAGAATTCACCATGCTTAGTTGAAGAAGAAAAATTGAACGGTATGTGTCGAGCAAATTGTTTCACAAATAGTAATGTTTTGCTAACATGTGGTAACCAATTGCACTGTTCTATAATCAACTAGCAGAGTTTAGGATTGTTTCACAAATAGTAAAGTTTAGCTAGTATGTAGTGCCCAATTGCACTGTTCTATAATCAACTAGCAGAGTTTAGGATTTCGATTTTATATAATGGAAACAAAATTCACAGTCTTGAAAGCGTTGGCTACTAAGGTCTGTTGTTATACTGAAAAATATCCCATATGCATAATTTATAATTGGGAAAATTTATTTTACAGCCAATGCATCTAAAAACATAACTGGTTGTGATGCAAGTAAACGTTGGTTGATATCTTCGCAGAAGTCTAATGATTTTTGTCGCATTAATACTATTATGTAGGCGGTTTATATAGATAAAAAACTTAATGCACCATAATCTCTATAAATACCTAGTATCAAACATGAGACATTCTGATCGAAAATAGAAATTTATAATTACTGTACCGCCATCAAGTTTGAAAGTTGAGTAATATTTTATACTTAAAATGTACTATGCCGTAATGTACAGTTTAACCGCTAACCACTATAATTACTGATAATATGAGCAACTTATTTCTTGGTTTTAAAAGTCTTAACCCTGAGTTTACAACACGATGGCCTTACAGATAATTAGCAAAATTTACTATATATATTTTAAGCATATCATTATCACAGCCGTCAGGCTGTAAATTTGTTTTTGATTTTTCTCACACTCTGAATTCAATATATGTCATGTAAGTTAACGAGACATGTAAAATACAAAGTGACTAAATGAGTCGTACTTAGTAGATAGATTCATTGTAATGATATATATATAATGATTTAGTTCTGATGGGTTCAATTTTTAATCTTGGACGTTGCCGTTAAATCATACCTCAAAAACGGCGACCGACCTGCGATGCGCGACTACGCCATTCGACCAGTGAAATAACCACCGTAAGTCATGTCTAAAGCTTTACAGACTAGCTAATGCGCAATGTGTGCTGAGCACGTAAATATTTATTGAGGCCTGTAGTATACATGATGCGACTGTTTGTTAAGTTATACGCAGAGTATTCTATGCAATTTTCAGTTCGATTGTATACGACGTGTAACCAAAATCAATACAATATGCGAACTTAACGTTGCAATAAATTATTATATATAGTGATTCGTGATACTCTTAGTAGTTTGAACGAATATAAACTATTGACTTAGTCGTCGAATAGTTCAATTCTTTCATTGCGAAGATATTGTGCATGGTTCAATCCTTACTCCAACATTTTCGTTTTCTACTTTTGGTCAGGGGTTTTTAAACAAGCAATATAAATTATCAACAACTTCGTGACTGCAAGTTTTCCGAGGAACAATTTTCGGCACTGCTGAAGCGAGGGGGGTATCATGGAATCGTCCTGCAGCAAAACTTTTTAGTATATTTGGACTCAGCTCGACGAGCTGAGTTCTTTGGTGCTCATTATGACCATTTTCAGAAAAATCTTTTTCGATTTTTTGGCTCGGTTCCAAGGTACCAAGATACGTGAAAAATCGAAAAAAATTTGAATTTAGACTAAAATGCTATTTAACAGGGCTCGACGAGGCAAATCTAATGGTACCAATTTTCACTCAAGTAAACCACACAGTAATGAATTATTTGCCAATAGTTTTTGCCGGAACACGGAAAAATAAACAGCTGTGTGTACCGCGTTCCAGCATTCCCACAACACAGCCATGTTTCCGACGAGACAACCCAGGATTTTTATTTTTGTCGAAAAACATTGATTCATCAATTTCAACGTAAATGCCTGGGCCTCCCAGCATAAGATCTCGCCAATTGTCAAGTTTATAAACCATAGAAATGCAACAATTGTACCTGTCACATAGCGCGTGCTCGGAAACTCCAACTTAATCCACAATGAAACAGCTTATAAATTTTTGATGAAACCGTTAGTAATCAGAAGAATTTTATCGAGAGGCAGTTTATGGCTAAAAAGAAAGAATTAACACGAATTGAATATTTCTTTCGACAGTTGTTACTGTCGGAACACCGCCATTCTAAATTGTCTTGACCACCATATCACCATATCTTTTAGCCAAATAGCAAGGGTTTTCACAGTCACGTATATAACTATTACTAATTAACCCCAGGTTAGCTAAGTATTGAATAGTACTATCATAATTTGCCATTATTCGGCAAACATCAATAAATTTTATATTGAACTTTCCAATTTTATGTAGCCCAATAACATTATTTGGTGTGGCGCAATGATATTATATTTATTAATTTTTGATCTACCGCGGGTAGCTATATTTTAAATATAATATCTGAAAAGATACTAAATCTAAGGTTTATGCTGAAACTAAGCCTGAGACTACGCCTAATCCTGAGACTAAGACTGCTCCTGAGACAAAGCTTAAGCGTAAGAGTAAGCCTAAGCCTAAGCTGTTCTTCCACTAAACATTACGGTCCAATTCATCAAACATATCTAAACAAATTTCAAAATATCCATTTTTCGCTTGCATTCTCAATGTCTAACTCTATATCTTGTTACCAGAGCAACTTATTGAAATATCCCATTAACTTGTACTTTGGCCATTGCGTTTTCTATTGAGTCAAATTGGTCCATCCAATCAAAAGTTATTGTCAAACCTGTGAAAAAACCAAAATCCGTATTTTTTAAAAATTTTCGACCCCCTGAATTTAGGGCCCCTGCTGAATCTCTTTAAAGAGCTAGAGTCCTAAAACCTTTCACATTGCAGAGCTGAAAAACTGATCAACGAGGGGAAGGGAGGTAGACAATATTAAGCCAAGTTTTTGGGAAAAAAACTTAACAAAAAATCCTGTATAACCCAAAAAACCCAAAAGAAAAGAACAATAATTTAGCATCATCAGGTGGCTTTCCCGAAAAAAGATCGACCCCGGTCCCGAAGAGACCTCTTTTGGGGGTGCGAAATCATTGGGGGCCCAGAGAATATACGGGCTATACTTGAAAAGATGGTGGGACCCTTCCATGATTTTCCCCTGCTTCGGGAGTGCCCAATTTTTTGCTAAATTCATTTAAGAGCCTGGAGTCTTTAGATCGATATAAATCGACACAATGAAAACTTCTGTGAGACGTTTCTTATAAAAAAATAAAACTTCACGTATCTGCATACCTTTTACCCAAAGTTTACTTTTCTACAACCGAGCTTGTTATTATATTTCTTATTTTACTATCTCAATTTAAAAATCGATAACCTGACGGTTATCGATAACCTTTGCGGTGACACACTGCTCTATACGGCACGAAAGTTTTATTTGAAAGTTATGTTTATTTACCAATAATGCAATGGTGGTGCTTTGTTCGGTTTTGGAATGTTCATAATCATCCATTTTGAATTTGGGTTTAAATTTGCCACTATAGTTTGCGTATTGTATTATTCATTTATATCCGTATCTGGAATAATTCAGTGCGGGCCGAAATCATTGTGGAGAGGTCTGTGGGCTATATAAAACACTGACCAAAACCTGAAATTCGAGATGTCATTCATAATTAAATGCAAATACATGTCTCAGGGTAAAGTTCCTAATAATGAGTTATGAATATTTGTGGTAACGTAAAAAACCTGCAGACATATTTTAAAGTTCAGGCACCTGAGAACGATTTTGATTCTCGGGGAAGGAAGCTAATGCAAAAACACGTTATAAAGCATTACTACTGAATTGCATCTGCTAATTTCTGTGTTTATACTCTAGAGGGTGCATAACGAAAGCTTGATTTCTTGGGGTACACTTGTCCCGCTGTTGCGGGCTGTTTTGTTTGAGTTATTATGTTTTATCGATATGAATGCAATTTTAAAACAGAAAAAAATAATATATATATCCAAATTGTAGCTTCATTTTGCGGCAAAGATTTGTTGTCAAAATCTCTCCTTGTTAGAGTCCATGTGTTTATTGAAATATAAGGACTATTGCGCCGGAAGCATTTTTTGAATTTGGCTAAACGCTACGTTCACAAATAAACAATAACCTAAGTTAAGCTAATTACATATGGAGTGATTATTGCTATTCCGATGCTTAAAAAGTAATATCATAGCTATTTTTTTCGAGTGTTCCATGCTTTTTGAATGTATTTGAGTAACTTTTATTTTTACAAGTATTTATCACGGCAGAGTGCCCCCTCAATAATTTCCCTACGGCTGCAAACCGATTTGGCAGTAGTCAAATCGTCACATCAGTTTTTAGCAAGCGCTAACATTGCTTGTTCATGTGGGTCACTGGTGGGTCCCTGTTTTCCCATTTGTCATTAATGGGTCGGCAAAATAATGTATGGCTATATTTCCACAGAATGTACTTAGCACCAAAGATGTTATGTAAGTATGATATATCATTTTGCTGGTAATTTATATGAGACTCCTCATAGATAACGACATAAGGACACAAAATTATTTTAATAAAATTCCTTCTTTAACAATTTATATATCATGTGCTCGAAATATCAACAAAATTATAGTAATAAGCATTTGCGAGATTGCTAAATACGATGTCGCAACTCATTCAATACTATTCGTAACCAATGTACCTATTTTATAATGCACATTGTTTTCCCTGGCACCCGCCTGAATCTTGCGCGATTTCGTAGATTTCATTTTACTGCTTTTGAATTCTTGAATTCTATTGCTTTTGATAAATATCAATCCGCTCAAAATGTAACCGTAATACAGACGTGACGTTTATGCGCGACTAAACTTAAGATGACGTCGCTGGCCGTCCTATTTTGTAATTTTCCAAAAATTTGAGTTACTGAACAGTTTCTAGTCATCCAAAAAAGCTATTTTATGTTCGCGAACATCAAATTTGTTCGCGAATAAAATTTTGTGGTATTTTAATTAGAAAGTTTTTTTCGCGAATAATAACTGATAGACAATAGGGCCTGTTCTATCTATGACGTCATAGTTACATTAAATTTGTTCGATAAGAGAGACGAACTCTAGTTTAAAGTTAGGAAATTTTACTGAACTGTGTGTCATACGTGATTCGAAATTCCTCAGCCTAGGCTAGCAACAAGTTGACTGGAATTTCCTATTCAGTTTATTCAGTAACAGTGCATGGATTTTGCGAAAATAGGATGTTTAAGTGGGGTCATCTTAAATTTAGTCGCGTATTAATGAGAAATCGGTAATTAATAACCGTCCCTCTGATACCGTTTATTTAAATCATGGCCATGAAACTACCATAGTATTTTGCACTGAACATTTGATTTCGCTGCGCTTTTGTTTAATTTATGTATAGTAAAAGGTTACTTGTAGTACAACATTCCGCTTTGTTCTTCATATTTCAGGGCCAATGTAACATAAAGGGGCAGAAGTGAAATGCATGCCATGCTGTTCTCGATATACTAAGCCTAAGTGTTAGCCTTACCTTCAGCATCACATATATATTATATAAAGCTTAGACTAAGCTTATGTTGGGGCTGACGCCTTACAAACTTCGAGCACTAAGCTGTTTTACCTAATCTAATAACGCCCTGCCCATAAGAGTGAGATGGACCACATTTCAGCATGATTTGTGCGTTTAAGCATTATATATTATATATTTCCAAAATATATATTTAATATATTATATACTATATTTAAGTGTGTGAAATATATTTATACGTATAACATCTTACTTCTGTCAGCCGGCCACACCATTCACTCGGTTAAATGCAAACCCTGCAATTATAGCACGTTGATTAATATGTATACACAATTAGAAATGCACAATTCTTAAAAAAAAGTTTAGAAATAATTGTGAAGCAAGCCAATGGCCAAAGTAGAACCACATACTTAAAGTGGTATGTCGTCAAGTCATTGGTTTGGTGCTGATACCTTTTAATTAATTAATTTTAAATTTATATTAGCGATAGTTTAATTATCGATCGCAAAACAGTATTAAGATGAGTTTTATGTAACATCATTTTAAAAGTATAGGTGTCTTATACGAGTTATAATGGGTGAGTACACTTCAGGTATGTACACGATGCATGTTCTTTTGTTAAAATCACGTATTGAATCGTGCAAAAATCACGTTCATCTTTCTGACATTGGTATTCGCATATTTGTGAACACAAGCATGAATTTTGTGATGTACGAATGGAATTTGCATGCGCGCACAATTGTCAATGTTCGCAGGTTTATTCGCGTTCATTAAATGTCATGCTGAATCGAACAACTTTTATCACAGTCTATTTGTGTATCACAGTAATGCGAAAAACGTGATTGCTATTTCTTATAATTGCGAAGCTAAATCGCAGAAGCTGGGCAAACATGTATGCAAATATGCAACCTCGTAAATCTTACACACACATAACGATATAGCGGTCATGAATATCATCCATCAGAAATTTGCGAAGCTGGGCAAGCATGTGTGCAAATCTGCAAACTCATAAATCTTACAGACACAAAACCATGTAGCAGTCATGGAAGTCTTCGTTCAGAAATCTGCTAAACTGGGCAACCATGTATGCAAAGATGCAAAATCGTAAATCTTACAGACACATAACGATATAGCGATCATGGAAGTCTTCCCTCACAAATCTGCTAAGCTGTGCAAGCGTGTATGTAAGCTTGCAAAATCTTAAATCTTACAGACACATAACGATATAGCGATCATGGAGGTCATCCCTCAGAAATCTGCTAAGCTGGGCAAACATGTATGCAAATATGTAACCTCGTAAATGTTACAGACACATAATGATATAGGGGCCCCTGGAAGTCTCCCTCAGAAATATTTTAAGCTGGACAAGCGTGTATGTAAGCATGCATAATCATAAATCTTACAGACACATAAAGATATAGGGATCATGGAAGTCTTTCCAGAGAAATCAGCTAGGCTGGGCAAGCATGTATGCAAATATATAAACTCGTAAATCTTGCAGACACATACGATATAGCAACCATTGAAACCATCCTTCAGAAATCTGTTAAATTAGGTAAACATGCATGCAAAGATGCTAACTCGTAAATCTTATAGACACATAACGATATAGCAGCCATGGAAGTCTCCGTCAGGAATCTGCTAAGCTGGGCAAGCATGTATGCAAATTCATAAATTATACAGACACATTAGGATATAGCGCTGATGGAAGTCATCCTTTAGGAACCTGCTTAGCTGGGCAAGCATGTACCCTAATATGTAACCTCGTAAAATCTTCCAGACATATAACGTATAGCGGTAATTGGTAGTGTCCCTTCAGTAATCAGCTAAGCGGTGCAAGATATAAAATATTGTAGAGTGTGCTTATATTGAAATGGCTTGGATCGAATTAAAATATTTTACTATATTCATTTTATTTTAGTCTAGAGAATGCGGCTGGGACCAAGTGCACATTTCGCTGTAACACATTAAGCGCATCCACTATAAGCATGTATACTACACTGTCTCAGTTGTGCAATTCCTACTACAAAATAACTGTCACACATGTTCATACATATAATATAAATATGTGTGATACATCGTATGAATCTATTTATGAACGTTGCTTTCCGTGGATGCAATCGAGGCAACCACTTAAGATATGCTCTAGACTTAGGTGCATTCAATTTCCAGTATAATGCAGACAAACCTGAGTAACCGATTAAGATTACTAGAAAGCGTGACGATATGGTTAGGCTCTACTTTTGTACACGTAAAAATAAATGTTATCACCTATAAACTTCATATTACAATTATTGATATAGAACTTCAAATACAATCCGTAAGAACTGTCGTTATAGTTTAGCCACTGGTAAGAATGATTTCAGTGTTAATGCCTAGCTATGGTTACTAACTTCTTTATCAAACCAATCGCATACGCATACTATTTTTAACTTACTAGTATCTCGCAAGTGAGGGTGAAACGCAGCGAGCGTGGTTAATACATGGTGATTATATTTCTTATTCACTTGAAAAAGATTTATTGGACGTGAATGCCACCTTAAAACCTCTATGACCATTGAAGCCTTATATATAATGTTAGTCTCGCCGGAGTTAAGGATCACCACCATCGCGTTATGCGTCAAAACAAGCAAGACGTAAGTATATTCTGTAAGTAGAGTTCGTCGGCTCGAAACCGTTTGAAAACCCCAGAAATGATACTGATAATATGCGGAAAAACCTGCATAAATAGCCATTCTTGATGCTCTGACACCAAACAAATCATGACAAACTATATCCTGGAAATTGGGCTCATCGACCGTAAAATCAATGAAACCCAGGAAAGAATATAGTGTAGTCAAGATGGACACTACATTACAAAACCATCGTATTCAGTGTGACTTATACCTTAAACAAAATACGTAAAAACATGAAGGTACAACCACTAATCAGATGCCGGAATTTGAAAAATCAATACTTGTGGCAAATGGTCGACGACGCATATTCGGGCCCACAGTGGCCCAAACCTTGGTTCCACAAAAAGATGTTCGGTAACATGTAGATCTCAATGAGCTTACTGTTATATAGTTGAGCTTTTTGATACATACGTACTCATCGTATTAATATAATTGAAAATTTTTGTGATCATTATAGTGAACACTCTTTCACGTTCAAACTTGTTAAAGTTTAAATGTTGTTAGCTGTAGCAAATTAGCTGCGACTAGACCGAACTAGATATGATTTTCCATTAGCGTATCGTGCTTGTTCCTGCAAGTCCAACACACCTGTGGTAGTTCGTTCAATATACCAAACATGTTCCATACGTCTATTTTCCTACGTATGTTACTATTTGTATTTAGCGAATTCGGTATAGAGATTTAGCCCTGGATAGTAAATATCTTGTACTGGAAAAATGTTAAGCATTTTGTTATTGCAAGTCATAAATGCGATTGCCTGATATAGGATAACTTGAAATGTGTCTTATTTCATTGATTTTATTCAGTTCACTCCAACTTTATGCGGCCCATGCTTGTCCATTTTTTGCCGAAAAACTACCAATTATTGCAAATTTATGAGGGATAAAAACTTTTTTCATGCCAAACTTGATAAAAATCTTGTAGTTGTCACTAATTGGTAGCTTGTTCGACTTAGTCCGAATTTTCAAACTTTACGTCCGTAAAACGTTTCCTTGGAGTAGCAATATCACCGGGCCCAGGAATAGAGGGTAGGGCAGCTGCCACTCTCAATAAATCAAGCTGGGCGCCCAGCATTTCTTCAGCCTTCATCCACCAAAATTTACGTAGATTTGCAATTTTACACTGATTTTTCCAAATTGTTGTCAATTCATGTTAAATTTTCCGAGCGCTACAGCTCCAGGGGGAGGAGAATGAAGCGAGTAAATATGGTTTATAATTAAGTTACTTCAATGTGCACCTATGCATAAGATATGTTTTATTTTATCTTGGCCCTCCAGCAGCGTTTTATCTTAGCTTACCCCCGAGAAGTGTTTATCTTAGCTTGCCCCTCCAGATCCAGATGTGTTTTTTGTCATAATTTGCCATATCACCAGACACAAAATCATTACCGGGAGCCCGTATCATCACTGTAATATCTGGTTTCGCTAGGTAGTAAAGATCTTCAAGTTACGCCAGATTTAGCCCTTTCAAGCATAACTTGACGTGGCTTAACAGATTTGGTACAAATAATCATAGAACGACTTACGTGGCTTAACAACAGCAACGATACCACTGTTATATCTAATTAGTTTAGCCAATCAGAGAATCATGACATCTGAACCTTATTTTTTCTATGTCAAAAATATACACAATTTAGTTGCTGCCGTCTCTAAAATCCATTCGCCATGCATTAATCTGTATTTCATACAATGTTGCACAAAGTCTTGCTGCTCCAGCAGATTGAACCCGAATAGTTTGGATGTGAGTTTCGTACGCTTTAGCTACTACAGTACTTGGAGAAGATGCCTTGCTCGATACTTTATTAAGAAACCGCGCTAAGCAACCGAATAACAATATACGTCCAAACGCACGTCTAACGATAAACGCAGCTAGCGCATTGCATCGTAATTTACGGTATATCAAAGGAGTCACACTATGCCGGAAAACGTTAATCAGCATATCGTCTAAGTTTTCATTAATGGAGCGATGGTTTAAAATTTTGACCAACATTTTCCCACATTAATTTATATGCATCTAGTACAAATATTGAGCAAACTGTTACCGCTGCGCGGTTCAACCTGGGTCGTTTCGCCGCAAGGCTCCCACGCTAGCCATTGCGCTGTCTGTAAACTTTTGTCTGGTTCCTTAAAGAGACTCACCAAACGTCCGAATAACAATGCATGTGCGAACGCACACCCCATAATATTCGCGGTGAACGCATCGCATCAGGATGTACGCTGTATCAAACCTGTTACTTTGGGAAAATGGCTGACCCTAAAATGACTCAGTTGTCCCGTTTGGTTGAATAAGTATATTTGTACGAGTGATTTCACCGAAACGTCACTGTTCGTAAGGTATATAATAAGAATATCAAAGGTATATTTTTATACAAATATTTGCTGAAATTTATGCGATATCGTCTGTATCTTATCAAGAGCTGAATCCATTTGATTAAAGTATTCAGATGGCGTTAAATGTTCGCTCAATTTCTTTCAAATATGACATCTGCGCTATACTACCTGTTCAAAATGAATAAAACTTAAAAGTAAATAGTTCGTTATCGCAAAGAATAAACGGGGAAAAATATCACACGAATCATATGTACTGTTTATAAGCTTTTTCTCTATTAGAGGAGTGTCTTTTTCGCTAATAAACGATTTATTATGTAGTTCCACTTCAATGTCCCCTTGAAACTGTCTCGGGATAAAAGTTTATTGATAATAATGTGATTGTATATGATACATGCAATATTCAACTAACAAAAAAAATCAGAAGTCACATGCTAAACAGCTGTCGCAAAATGGTTATTAAAACAATTCAAATTTGGAAGAACTAAGATAGTGTGAACTGTATATTTGGTGATTTCTATATATTGTTCGATCGAACGTTGATAGCCCAACACATTATACAAAGAAATCTAGATAAAACGATTGAAAAAAAAGTCGCAAAAAGGTTGTTAAAATATTCCAATACCGAAGAGCTAAGATAGTGTGAACTATAGATTATGGTGATTTCTATATATTTTTCTATTGAACGTTGATAGCCCAACACATTGTAGGAAGAAATCTTGATATAACAATTATCGAAAATTGTACAATAAACGTAACACCAGAAAATAAACTAGAAAATATAAGTGTATCATGAACTTATGAGGTGAGTAAGTAGGGGCTCAAAAATCTTACCAGTATTATCCTACTAATATACAGTTGCCCACCGGGTGTACCTGGCGTGGAGCACAACTGTTCCGCGTAGAAACTAAAACAACTTCTAGTTTTTATTTAAATGGGTACGTATATTTATAAAATATAATTTAAAATAAAATAAATAAAATTTTACTGTTAATTTATATATGTAAAATCGCAATGAAACTGGTTTTGAAAATTTCTAGTTAAAAACTAGTTGTATATTTGTAGTAAACCGGATTGTAAAGTAAAATGTAAATAACTAGATGTATTTGTAATTACCTAAATAATAAATAAGAGACTACACATAAACTTCATCGGACAGTTTTGATTCATTTTGTAGTTGGTTAATGCCATACATGCTCATACAGCGGTAGGAGTGTTACCCCCTATCCTCTGCCGACCACCTCTACTCCCCTGGGGAGGCCGAACGCTTTCTTCGCCGCCCCCCGCCAGGGACCAAGCTTCGGACCTCTGTCCATGTATATCAACACCATAAATACGCAAATTAGTTTTGCGTGAGTGTTGTCCTTCTGGGACAATATCTTTTTTTAAACCCTCCTAAGTGATGTTTCGACAGCTGCTAAACAGGTTTCGATTAATATTAGCATTTTTCGAAGCCAGCTCAACTGGCTTGACTGAAATTTTCGATGTTGTTCAAACAAATGCAATGATTAATAAATAAGCCATCCGATACTACCATTAACGTTATTGTAAAATTAATAAATATTAATGTTGTGAAATGTATATACTGAATTTGCAGATTTAATATTGTTAACTGACATCGCATTTGCGTGCGATAATTTTCAAGCTAATAATTCATCCGTAGTTGAAACAGCCTTAAATGAACTCTTTATAGCAACCATGTTCGTCTACGCTTATGCCGTATCCATATTTTTCAGTTAGCTTGCATATGACGGCGTAGCACAGGACAATGCTTTTTACTGGTAAAGAAACACAAAAATTTCGGGAGCAATTTCATAAGTGATGGTGGTGGTAATCTTTCGATAAATATTAACCCAAGAAATAAGTTAGGCTCTGGCATGATATTGTTGGCGTTGTTTTTGAAGAGAGTATCCGTTGTATTGGCTGAAAGCACGTATATACAAATAAATTTAATTTACTATGCCATCTCCAACACGTCGGTGCTAGTGGGATTGTAGGTGCATTTTGTATGATGGAGACCAGCAGCCGCCTACATTCTGGCGGTGAGTATCAAATAGGGGTCGCGAATTGGGGGTCAGTTGCAAACCCGAGGGAGCGGTGGAAGACACAATAATGTGGGTACCAGATAAATTATTTTTATAGTTCGTCCAAAAACAGATAAACACATCGGAGAATACTGCATAAAATGAAATTCCGGATAGTTGCAGTGTCACCAGGACCGTGTATTGGTTTACATTTGTGTAGAAATTGTTATTTATCAAGTTTCAATACTACATCCTTCGTAGGTTACCGATAAACCTCGGAGTTTCGTCACTTATGGTGCGGGGTTTACAAAAAGATCGATAAAAGAGAAGTCACCCCAACCCATTCCGGAACTCGGCACCGCGGCGAAGCATAAAAGCTTTAAAAATGCGACCATGACTGGGCACCCCTAGTTTCAACAATAATTATTTTGAATATATTTTGTGTTCAAAATGCAGCTCAAAGTAAAAGTTGAACCTGCAAAACTGTTCTTTTTAAAACTTTTGGCTAAGGGTAAAGGTGTTCGGCTGAATAAAATATTTTTGTTTTCAATTCCGCATATCGTATCAATAAGCAGGCTCAGGTATCAGGCGATAGCTTTTATGAAGAACTTTATTGCAGTTGAACATTAGGACTGCGTAATACAACATAGATTTATTATGTAGTCTCAAAAATTAAGAAACATCGGCTTAATGATACAGAAAAATACTATATATATTCAGGCTTAGTCAAACTCGATAATTATTTGCAATAAAATGAATTCCAAATCATCATTAGAGTATTGAAATCGTGAAATGAAATGACATCGAAAGAGACATTGATAGAAAGCTTATAATTTCGGAAGATCCATTCTAATTGCAGATATATACCAGCTCTGAATATTGTTCGAAAGACGAGAATATAGTCCCCGACTACAATTAATTCGATAGGTTAAAATTGCCATCTCGTGAGCAATTAAATGGGATCTGCAATGTAGAAATTAAGGGAGTTTGTATTATTGGAGTTGTGCGTGGCAACAGTATGAAATGACATATCTTATCCAAAATAAACGACACACACTATAAATCGATATTTACACCGGATGATGGATACGATCGTCAATAGAGATCATTATCAGTGTTAAGCATTTACAGTTCTATGTGGGTATTAAATGACATATCTTATCCAAAATAAACGACAGGCACGCTATAAATCGATATTTCACCGGATGATGGACACGATAGTCAATAGAGATAATTATCAGTGTTTTTAATTTGCAGGTCTGGGTGGGTATTAAATGACATATCTTATCCAGAATAAACGACACGCACACTATAAATAGATATTTTCACCGGATAATGGATACGATCGCAATAGAGATCATTATCAGTGTTATTCATTTACAGGTCTGGGTGGGTATTAGATGACATATCTTATCCAAAATAAACGACCGCACACTATAAATCGATATTTAAACCGGATGATGGATACGGTCGTCAATAGAGAACATTATCAGTGTTATTCATTGATAGGTCTGGGTGGGTATTAAATGACATATCTTATCCAATATAAACGACAGGCCCGCTATAAATCGATATTTACACCGGATCATGGATACGATCGTCAATAGAGATCATTATCAGTGTTATTCATTTACAGGTCTGGGTGGGTATTAGACGACATATCTTATCCAAAATAAACGACACGCACACTATAAATCGATATTTACACCGGATGATGGATATGATCGTCAATAGAGATCATTATCACTGTTATTTATTTACAGGTCTGGGTGGGTATTAAATGACATATTTTATCCTATAAAAACGACAGGCCCGCTATAAATCGATATTTAAACCGGATGATGGATACGATCGTCAATAGAGAACATTATCAGTGTTATTCATTTACAGGTCTGGGTGGGTATTAGATGACATATCTTATCCAAAATAAACGACACGCACACTATAAATCGATATTTACATTGGATGATGGATATGATCGTCAATAGAGATCATTATGAGTGGTATTCATTTACAGGTCTGGGTGGGCATTAAATGACATATCTTATCCAATATAAACGACAGGCACGCTATAAATCGATATTTCACCGGATGATGGACACGATAGTCAATAGATATCATTATCAGTGTTGTTAATTTGCAGGTCTGGGTGGGTATTAAATGACATATCTTATCCAAAATAAACGACAGGCACGCTATAAATCGATATTTACACCGGATGATGGATATGATCGTCAATAGAGATCGTTATCAGTGTTATTCATTTACAGGTCTGGGTGGGTATTAAATGACATATCTTATCCAAAATAAACGACACGCACACTATAAATCGATATTTACACCGGATGATGGATATGATCGTCAATAGAGATCATTATGAGTGGTATTCATTTACAGGTCTGGGTGGGTATTAAATGACATATCTTATCCAAAATAAACGACAGGCACGCTATAAATCGATATTTCACCGGATGATGGACACGATAGTCAATAGAGATAATTATCAGTGTTTTTAATTTGCAGGTCTGGGTGGGTATTAAATGACATATCTTATGCAAAATAAACGACACGCACCCTATAAATCGATATTTACACCGGATGATGGATACGGTCGTCAATAGAGAACATTATCAGTGTTATTCATTGATAGGTCTGGGTGGGTATTAAATGACATATCTTATCCAATATAAACGACAGGCCCGCTATAAATCGATATTTACACCGGATCATGGATACGATCGTCAATACAGATCATTATCAGTGTTATTCATTTACAGGTCTGGGTGGGTATTAGATGACATATCTTATCCAAAATAAACAACAGGCACGCTATAAATCGATATTTACACCGGATGATGGATATGATCGTCAATAGAGATCATTATCAGTGTTATTCATTTACAGGTCTGGGTGGGTATTAAATGACATATCTTATCCAAAATAAACGACACGCACACTATAAATCGATATTTACACCGGATGATGGATATGATCGTCAATAGAGATCATTATGAGTGGTATTCATTTACAGGTCTGGGTGGGTATTAAATGACATATCTTATCCAAAATAAACGATAGGCACGCTATAAATCGATATTTCACCGGATGATGGACACGATAGTCAATAGAGATAATTATCAGTGTTTTTAATTTGCAGGTCTGGGTGGGTATTAAATGACATATCTTATCCAAAATAAATGACAGGCACGCTATAAATCGATATTTACACCGGATGATGGATATGATCGTCAATAGAGATCATTATCAGTGTTATTCATTTACAGGTCTGGGTGGGTATTAAATGACATATCTTATCCAAAATAAACGACACGCACACTATAAATCGATATTTACATCGGATGATGGATATGATCGTCAATAGAGATCATTATGAGTGGTATTCATTTACAGGTCTGGGTGGGTATTAAATGACATATCTTATGCAAAATAAACGACACGCACCCTATAAATCGATATTTACACCGGATAATGGATACGATCGTCAATAGAGATCATTATCAGTGTTATTCATCTACAGGTCTGGGCGGGGTTTTAAGTACGGCCCTGCGTAGCCACAGTATTTTTATCGAATCTTAGTGTTAATAGTTGTCCTAAGGATTCATAATAAGAAATATATATATAAAGTATGACCATCGAGATGCTCAAGTACTTTATTTTATTCGATGATGTAGTCTGTTTTCAGCCAACATCCCACGGATTGTGTCCAGTACCCCCCGCCAAAGATGTAATGGGTGCATCAACACCCACAGCACCAATGTTCCTTGAGGGAGTGTCCAGTATCCCCAAGGGTTCGACTACCTCCAAGGTAGCTTGGCAGAGCTAAGCTATAAAAAACATAACCGATGCATGCTATAAGACATAGATTACTTTAAAGAAAAGCCGTTCTCCAAAATTAAAACGTATTGACTGTATAGTAATTCTTTGGCACACCCAGAGTGATGCTTGGTGGTCCGGACCCCCATAACGGGCCACAAATAAATTTTTATCAAGGGCGCAAAATTAGTAAAACGTCTTAGCTGAACTTCAGAATGGATTAAGCCTGGCACTATGAAGTAAATTAACGCAGCAGACAGATCCCAAAGCAAAATCCCAGGTGCGGCCCGCTAATTATTGAAAATATATTTCTATTTTCTATAAAAAATATTGAATGCATAGGTAATTTACTTTTATAAATCTGTATAAACCAAATCAGTCAAGGTACATAGTGATGCTTTAGCATTAAGTGGTTACACTTATTTGTCAAATACGTTTAGCGGTGGTTTATCAGTATTGTAAACTTGTGTCGACTTTACACTTTTAAACAATCCATTGTGCTAAGGATAACGGTTTTGAAAGCTAACTCGTTATTTTCTTACCTACAGCGTAATGAAACGGCTATATAGAGAAAATATATTTCTGTTCAAATAACTTGCTGATTCCATATTCAAAATATTAAGAATATGGCTACTCCAACCTGTAAATCAGCGTGACCAGCAAGCATAGCGCGACACTGCGATCCATTGTTCGTGTAACCATTCATTCAGGACTGCCCACCGCAGATCGCTCCGGTCCACTGGGAAGAAAGCAAGAAAGCAGAAAAGATAAGCAAAGAACAAGCAGAAAACGCTTTTATATAAGACGGAGATAACTGTATCAATTCAATTTCGATAGATTCATAAAATATTCAAACTTCAACACATTATAATCTATGTCAAAAATTGATGGATGCAAAAGCTTTCGTACGGGTTTCTTCCATCACAGAATTGAGCCAGCACGCGTGGTGTGCAATTAAATTTAGTCCAACAAAATTAAAAACGACCAAAGTATAGAACCTTTTTTGGGAATACTTTGTAACCGAAAAAATATTGCTGAAATAGCACCCTGTTTTAATCGGCACATTCACCTAAGAACGTTTTATCTTGGCGAACGCGATTGTTTTAAATCCAAAGTTTTTATTTGTGTTAGTCGTTTAATAGCTATAATGATTTCCGTATGTTTCCAATGAGACCTGTTCAAACTATTTTTCATTACGCTTATAAGACAATACCGTTGGTTACACAATACATATAGACATACAAGAGCGAGCTCAGAAGTCCCAGCTGGATAGCGGGTGCGACGGGGGATTTCGTCAAGGGGAATAGATTTTTAAAATTTCTTTGCAACTAAAAAATTCAACATCTTTTGGCACTCATTTTACCGAATTGCCTTGGTTTTTGCCAAGTTTCCCCAATTCTTTTCCAATTTCGCCCAATTTTTGCCTATGTCTGGATTTTCTTGGCGCCCGTCGCGCGCCGGGGGTGGGCAGGGCGCAGCCTCAAGGGACGATCAGACCAGAGAGGATCGGCGACGCCTCGAGGGACTAACTGTACAAAAACCAGGCCCAATGATTTAGCATATTCTTACCATATGACCAAGGTATCGTTTAGCGGATTTAATGGCTAGCCTGTATCACATAAGGTTTTGCAATACCAAAAATTCTTCATATCTGCTAAGTCCTTTAATGATAAGATCAAGTTCAGTATGTTATGTTTTACTTATAGCTGGAGTGACCGCCCGATTTGTGACGTTTCGGCCTCCTAGAAATATGTTAAGACATTTTTTAATGAATTTCTATTAATTGAATTTTCGTCTTAAATAAAATTACATCTTTCAGCTTCGTGAACCTACAATTTATATAATATCGAATATACAATCGAAGGGAATATCGCTACACGCGTACGCGTTGAACTGTTAAACATCGTTGACATATTGTGTTCGAATATTTTATATACAAATACGATCATTACTCAAGTATTAATTGTGCAAAAAAAATTACAACCACTAAGCCGAAATAACGACTCATGTTCTTGTTCTTGTGCAAAGGGCAACTGGATGCTCTACTGGGACGGTTGTGGTATCAAGATCACTTTTATTACACATATAATTAATCTAGTATTATACAGAGTAATATTTTTACGAACACTAACAAAAGCTCTTAAAAACATACATTAATAAAAATAACGACGCTTATGTGATGCACAAAATACTTTAATAAAGTCATTCTCGGTTTAACCATTATAAAAATACATTAATCAAGCGATGTCAGGCGTAGGATTGTGAAACACTGAAAAATATTAATGTAAAACAAAGCTACTTGTGGTGGAGATTTAAAGTTTCACTTGGTAGTAATTGTTGCTCCTATTTGTGTTTTGCTGTTGTAATTGAAGGGATACTGGTGCACCGGAGCAAAATCCTACGTTGATCCTACGTTACAGTTATAGGTGTCATTGAGAACAAATATATTTATGTGTTTCCATCTAGGGTAGATTGCTAAAACATTTTCCGTCGATAATTTTGTAGTCGTAAAAGGTATAAAATCAATATAATTATAAATATACTGCTGCAGAAATTTGAACAAAATTTTGAGTACTGAGGTCTTTGGACAAGCGATACGATGATAGTTTTATATCAGATATTTTTCCTGAAGTAAACTTTTGCTTTTAGGGTGATACCACTAAGTATGTTGTATGCTTATTACGAACACATCGGCAGTAAAAACTTGAGTCGAGTCAATTCAGCCACTAATTATGTAATATCTTATAGGTAAAAGTGTAATAACTGGACCGATTTTGCTTCAAAATAAATATTTTAACCCTGATTTCTTTATGCGAGCAGCTGTATGAGCGCAGTCTTTATACTTCTTACATGCGTTACACTTCTTATATTCGTACTTCTAACATGACACTAAAGGGTAACTTCACCGTCACAATTTTACTCAAATCGGGCTACTCAGTGCCAAGGCAGAAACAGAAAAAAGTAGATTCAGGATAATTTTCTATCTGACAATCTGTTTTAGACCAGATTTCTTCACGCGAGCAGCCGTACGAGCGCAGTCGTTATACTTCTTACATGCGTTATACTTCTTACAGTCGTACTTCTAACATGACACTAAATGATAACTTCACCGTCATAACTTTACTCAAATCGGGCTACTCAGTGCCAAAGCAAAAACAGAAAAAAGTAGATTCAGGATAATTTTCTGCCTGAAAATTTGTTTTATCCCAGATTTCTTCACGGGAGCAGCTGCATGACCGCAGTCGTTGTACTTCTTACATCCGTTATACCTCTTACGGCCAATGTAACCTTTAGGGGAGGAAGTGAAATGCATGCCATGCTGTTCTCGATATACTAACCCTAAGCCTTAGTCTTAGCCTAAGCTAAGGTCCCTACATGAGCCATGTACTAAGCCAAAGCCTAAGTCGGAGAGCTGCCGCCCCCCGAACCCTCCGCTCTAACCTGCTCTTTATTCTAACGTTATAACGCCCAGCCCCCAAAGGTGACATGGGCGCCTCTTACAGTCGTACTTCTAATATGACACTAAACGATAAGTCCGCCGTCAAAATTTTACTCAAATCGGGCTACTCAGTGCCAAGACACAAACCGAAAATAGTTGATTCAGGGTGATTTTCGCCTTGAACGTCTGATTTAGCCCATGTAGCTTCACGGGAATAGCTATATGAGATATATCGTTACCGCTGACTTAATTATTATCCAATATGAAATCATAAGAAAATCGAACATCCAGTTAACACCGTACAGACGGTAAATGAGCTATGCGGCTGATTTTCGTCCGAAACTGATTGTTTAATAACTGCAGGACAACGGGCAATGATACATATATGCACATACGTAACTGTAGGCCATTAATCACATTCAACAGAGAAAATTCACCAACATCCGAAAATGCTTTCCCAAAATAATGTGCTAAAATAAGATTTTACTAACATACCTGTTTAATCCAAAATCCTAGTTACGTCGTTAATTTCGATAAAATTATTTAACTATTAAGGTAAACTTAGAAAGTCGATATGTGCATTTTCAATTGTGTTAATATGATGCAGCGTAAACAGTGTAAATGCTTTAATAATGCATGAAGGATATGAAAATAAATATGAGTAGACTGGAAGATATTCAGTTTATTATCGCGTTCATGAAGAAAAGGACGATTTATGATTTCGGTAGTATTAGTGTTTGTAGCAACATACGGCAGTAAAATGTTTTTCACCTGTTTGATACATGTCATATATACATTTTCGATTCGACTGGCATATGGTCCTCTAGAGTGTTGACCTTGACAAAAATACTACATAATTCCCTCAATGTTGAAATACACGTTGGACGGTTTGATGTCTGATTTGCAACAGGAAATGACAAAATAAATGCATAACTGACTCACAGCTAACCGATTCACGCAATTATATACAGTGTTATTCCTAAACCACATAATGGCCTCTAGTTTCGTTATATAGTACAAAATTGAATAAAATACAAAACTTTCTATGGAAATAATCAATAAATTCTCTTTTCGCACAGCACAACACACTCCACATACATTTACGTCGACTAATTGGTCGGTACATCTCGGTACTCGGTCATCCATCTTTGGTATATTATAGATGAATGAATGAATGAATATGATCATCAAGTTCAAACTTACAATATTTGTTGTGAATCGAGCCGAATGCCCAATGGGACGAGGACGGAGATATAATAAAATTACAACGATACTATTAAATCGATGCCATTGAGAGTACATTGTGCATTAAGACAGAAACACACATAGAGAGAGAGAGAGAGAGAAAAAGAAACAGAAGTAGCAAACACGGACTTGTACACCTAATTATTATCGTTATATTATCAACGTAAAGGTCGTACTATAGATAATAGATAGAGCCTTTGTATTTTCTATTTTTGTGCTTAGCCAAATCTAATCTTATTTGACATGAAACTATTAGATTTCCTATGTGTCCCTTCCTAACGATAGGATTATATACGAAATATTACTGCTGTACCAGCTCAACTATAACCTCTTATAAGCAGCTCATATAGCATACAATATAGCCGAAGGTGCAGCTGTTTCTGATGTATTATGGGTCGATGTCCAATACAACAAGGTATATAGTTTAACAATACAGCTTTTATATTCATTCGATAGCTTTTGTTTCACCCAGAAATTTTAGTCTCGTTAACAAACGTCTATATTTTTTTGATATAAAAATAGTTTACTTTCTACGACAGCGCTACTATATCATACCGTCAAGCCGTTACTTTGCCAAATAGGAGACAAAATGTAACTAACTGATCATTCCATAAGTCCACAGGTACACCGGAAACACTTCAGGAATCTTTGATGCTTAACATGATATGTAAGACGCTGTGGTTCCCTGTTAAATTTATGGGGGATCATGAACGTCCGAATAGCAACGAAATTTATATTAGCTGATCTAAGCCTTAAATTCCTATAATCGCAACTGTAGGATTTTTGTAAAATCGAACATTGTTAAAATGTGTTCGGAAAACTCAATTTCGATGTATTAGCTTATTATCAGTCCTCAAACGAGGCCGAGTAGGTCGCAACCCAGCGGTCAGACTTTTGAACCACTCAGGTACTATATACATCAGTTCTTTAACTGCGCAGTGAAGTTTAAAATTATAATGTATATGCTGATACAATTTGAAAACAATATCAGGGCTTTCTGGCTGTTACAAAATTCATAAATTTGGCTAACCAGTTTGTTAAATTATATTCATTATTGGTAGATGAAATACATCCAATCGAATCTAAATTTCTTCTCAATAATAAATATATTGGAATGATGCTGATGAAGACTTACTGGATGTCTAGGCGTCACTTTTTTGGACAACAGGACTGACCCCTATAGTGTAAATGTGAAAACTTTGGCCATCCCCACTTGTTAGACTTTTATTAGTCCAGGTAATACAAAAACAGTGGTTTGTTGAGGTAGATCTGCGCCTCTGGTTGTGTAGCAACCCATTTCCCTTAATTTGGTTCTACCTCTTCCTATTTGTTTCTTAATCAGATCTTAACATATCGCTGTTTTTTATTACGTAGCCCTTAATTTGGTTTTACAAATTTTTATAAAAAAACATGCAAAATCATAAAAACTAGTCAGGAAACTATCAAGAACACAAGAGTAACTTGGTGTGGATTTTTTTTGTGAATTTTAACACATTTATTTTGCCACAAGAATAAATCTAATGAACGGATAACGTGTCAGACGTAAAAATAGTGGCGGATCCAGAAATTTGTGATAGAGGAATGTGCCATATTACCAAAAATTTTTTGGATTATTATATATGCACCAATTTCATATTTTCTTCAGTATATGTCTATTGCAAATGGGCAGTGGATTCCACAGTATTGAAATTGTGAACGATTCCGTTAAATTAGCAATAGGATTGTGCAATGAAGCGCGAGTTTACAAGGCATGGTTTAACAAAATATTAAAAGAATGTCACATCATGATATCTGTGACAAAACCAGAAAGCATTAACTTTGTGTTTTTACGAAAGACATGACGCATAACATTTTGAAGAGTGTCGCGTTTGTGTGGTATCTCTGTTTTGTACCATGACGGGGAAGCCTCCCCCCAGTGTTGCATATGGCAGTGGTACAAAATATAAAAATAAAAATATCATAAGTGCAAAACTAATTCGTAGAACAGGAATACCTAAGTTGACACAAGCTGTAATTTGTGAGTTGTGATGCAGATTTGTCGCAGCAATATTAGCAGCATAAACACATGAAAATTAAAATGGAAACTATCAATATCAATTAGGCGTTTGCAAAAACACGTGGCTATAAAATAACAGCTAATACTAAGTTCTTCTCCAAGCAATTTGGACCATGCATCAAAAACATATTGTTACTCTCAAAATTATTCCCTACAAAATGTTATGTCGAATGGTAAAAATTTAAATGATTACAGAGATATACTTTAAAATATAACAAAAATTGCGAAATAAAAATAATTTACGCAGGATAACTTTAAAAATAACACTCTTCAAAATGTTATGCGTCAAAAACACAAAGTTAATGCTTTCTGGTTTTGTCACAGATATCAGGATGTGACATTCTTTTAATAATTTGTTAAACTATGCCTTGTAAACTCGCGCTTCATTGCACAATCCTATTGCTAATTTAACGGAATCTTTCACAATTTTAATACTGTGGAATCCACTGCCCAATTGCAAGTGGATGGTGGAAAACGTTTCGAATTCATACGGCCAGACGAAACAAGACTATGCTACGGCGAAGACGCCTTTGAAAACGGAAGTGTCAAATTTACTACTTCACAAACTTCGAAACATGGTAAATTTGACGTACAATTTCATAACAAGGAAGGGATGCGAATGCATATCATTCATGGGCACGGTGGAGACACCGTCTCGGCACTGCTAGTGCGCGTGAACTACGGGCACGCTTATTAATTGGTGTCGAGACAACATCTGCACACCGAGGATTATTGAGATCCATGGGGGTAGGGGTTGGGAGAGTAAATCGCTCTCAGGCTCACCCATACCGTACGAAATTGTCAATATCGACGTTTCCCGAAGCGGTTTACTAACAATGCCTTCCTTCTTAAGCTGCCGAAGGTATGTGTGTGAAATAATTCTGCTGCAATGCTCACCCAAGTCCTGTATCTGCTCTGAGTGTTTCTAGTAAGAAGTCAAAAATGACGGGAAAATAACGAACACTGCCGCACTTGCGAACCAAGCGGCTTGTCTGTCACTAAACTGCGCTTTTGTAGTGATGATGTGTGAATTTATACAGCACTAAATGGATCATTAGCAAGAAATTAAGGCATATATTGACTATTGACGTAACAAGTAAAACGCAGAATAACACAAAAATTGTTTTCATATATACAAACGTAACAATTTTTCCCCTTGATATTTTCTGTAGATTAAACTAATGATTAACTACGATAGACACATGTCAATTACAGCGGATTTAGCAATAAAATTTTGAGTTTGCTCTTTTGTACGATGACCGCTTTCTTACATTAATCTTAGCTTAGAAGAACATGCAGTCAATAAATGTGCAGATCCAAATGAAAACAAAATTGGATTGCACTACTAGCAATTGGCCATATGACCTTGATCACAAACAAAACATTAGCTGAGGGTAGTAAAGTCCCAACAAGTACCAATTAATCAATTGACAATCGCTACTGCTAGATTAAACATTATTCAGTACAATGTTATCCTCTGATTATCAATCTCACTAACCCCAACAAATACGTAATTGACAGCCAGTCAACCGGTTGTTGTTTGCTTCCAAACTACAGCTAATGGTCAATAATATATCATTTACGCATTTTATTGCAAAGACATTTGACATTATTCAAGCCGCCTACTTCAGCTGATCATAACAGTGTGCTTTAAGATTTTAAAGAAACTGAGAAAGCGATGATGGGACAAAATGTACTCACAATAGAGTAAACCCGAAATGTATTCTAAACCCCAGTTTCTAGTCAGCATTTTGTGTACACTTTGTTTCATTCACGCTTCTGAGAAAAAGATTTTGCCTACTCGAAGCAGATTGCTTTTCGAAAATTCATAATGACAACTAGCTTATGGATTTAGAGTAATATCGAAAATATATATAGTATTTCGTGAAACTTATACGATCTAGTCAAGAAAAATCTATAAGATTTTAGCAAGCAAATACTGCTAAAATTAGCTGAATTACTACAATCATAGAGAATTTGGCGCTATTTTCGAAAATCGAGCCAGTGCGACTATCTTACTTTTCAGAAAAACTTCGTTAAAAATATATGCTGAGAAATCAAACACTTATTCTTTAAGCAAGCGATTATTTTCTATGCAAATATATAATTTAACATATAGTTTAAACAGCTTTCAGGAGCTTATTTGAATGGTTGGAAAATAGGCTCAATTCGCTCACGACTTCAGAAGTTATTTCTATTTATGTGAAATCGAGAGGCTAAGGCTAAGTCTAAATCTAAGTCTAAAATCTAAGGCTAAGTCTAAGCTTTATGCGGGAACTACTGCCAGATGTGTCGATTTCAACCGGCTTGCTCATGGAAATGTCGTCTTAAATCGGCCGATCCGGAATGACATCGGCCCAAATTGATTTGTCGCCATAAATGTTGTTTCAATTCTGGCTGGTTGTGTGTCATCGAAACGTTTTTGTTCTTAAACTGTCATCAAGAAAATAGATTAAAGTTATATAATACTGAAAGTATCATGAACTTAACCTAGCTCAACAGTTAAATGCAAAGCAGAAGCTCTGCTCAGTAGCTAGGAAGCGCAAGGCAAGCCTGATTTGAAATGATATTTTTGGTGCCGAATTAATTTGGATCAGAGTCATTCGGGAACGTCCGATTTCAAGCGACATTTCCCTGAGCAAGTCGATGATTTTTAATCAAGCCTGACTGGATTTGGCACCCCAAATCAAAACGACTATTAATATTAATCATCTTCGCGGGCACATCTTGCAGTAATTCCCACATTAGTCTCAGACGAAGACCGACTAGGATGATTTACTCAACTCGTCAATGCGGTTTGAATGATGTGTAAAACTATATATTTATTGAGAAAATGAATTTTTTCGAAAATTTAGGGTACCAAAGAGGAGACCATTGGTAACTCAAAAATCCCAGAAATTTTTTTCATAAAATGGCAAAATGGATATTTCCTGAAAAAGCTTGTCCAGCCGAGTAGAAAGGTTCTAAAATTATAGCCGTATTATCAAAATTGAGCAATTTTTGGCAGGGGGGCTAATTGAAAAGGCACCACTAATGTTCTTTATGTAGCTGCTAGGAAAATAGTACACTGCGTTTTCTAAAAATTCAGATTTTACTTATATTATAAAATGCAACAGACTGTCCCTCTGCTGTAAAATTAGATATAAACTTGACATTTTATAAAACTATGTACTTTACTCGATGCATGGCGAAATCGAATATTTTTATCCACTGGGATGCGAGTTATGGTTTGAATGCTTAAAGTTACAGATAGGCAAATCTCAACCGACGCGGCTAGATGCCAAGCAATAAAAGCATGTTATGAAGATTTGGACTTTATGGCTCATGCAACAGAGTAACATTTCAAGCATTCACAGTGTTCAGGAATTTGTACTAAGTAACTTCAACAAAATTGTTAACTAGCATTAGGAAACATTGGATAGCAATGCATAACCGCTTTTATGAGCAACAATTAATAACTCCAACTATCTTCATTACAATATGATGCGGTAAGAATGTAAATTATAGGTATAAAAATCATGACCGAGAAAATGTTGCTAGTAGCAGCAGTCTGATTTTGCACTGCTACCTTTGAGCGTGTTACCTACATTTGTAAACAATAACCCACGTTTGTATTAAATTCACAACTGTATTGAAAGCAGGGGTAACCCATAGTCATAGGCGAAGATCCCGGAAGCAATGGACAGGCGTACCCTCGCCAAAAATCAGCTAACCCTGAGATAAAAAAATCCTCCGGTAGCAAAACTTAATATAAGTTTCCTATCGGCAAACTTCTCGTTTCCTCCAAATTTATTGCATCCTGGCAATTTATATGGAATCTTAGACAGGATCCATAATCGTATTTAGCAGAAAACATAATTGTGCCTTTTACTTCTTTTGAGTATGTCAAGCTAAATGTGCTTCGCCGCCGGTCCAAACCTCTTCCTATTCGTTTCTGAATCAGATCTTAATATGTCGTTGTTTTTATTAAGGCGTGTTCACACGCTCAAACTTTTTGCTCAAAATTTGATCAAAATTTGAGCTCAAATTTTGATCAAATTTTGATCAAAGTTTGAAAGCAACTTTTTTCCATTTTTGGTAAGTTTGAATGTGTGAACACTGTTCAAACTTTTCAAGGATATTCCTGTAGCCAATCACCGACAAGATTCATTACATGAAAAAGTTTGAGCTCAAATTTTGTTCCCAAATTTTGAAATATCGCAATTTTTCGTTAAAAATTACAGTCAAATTTTGATCAAAATTTGATCAAATTTTGATCTCAAATTTTTAGCTCAAAATTTGAGCAAAAAGTTTGAGCGTGTGAACACGCCTTTACGTAGCCTGGCGTGAGGATTTCTTATTCAAATTTTGTTTCTGGATTTTGTTTTTCAATTAAATTCATTATTACCGCTGCGTTTATCTAGGTAATAGGAGCCATTAATTATTCCACTGCTGCAGCTGCATGTCCTTTGAGTAAACAAGTAACTGCTGCAGCAATCTGCTTTTTTCAGTGGTTAAACAAACTGGACGAATACATTAGCTAGGATATAAATGTGATCCTCATTGTATTTCCAAAAGTGTAGTGGTTTTATAATGGATTTGCAGGCTCGAACCGCGAAATTAGGGTAGCAAGCTTCGTGTAAATCGCTGAGTGGTATAGCGCGCTGTCTCGCACTCCCAGTCCAGAAGGTACGTTTAACACCTGATGCTTCCTGAATGAGCCTTTTTGTTCCAAGCAAATAATGGTGCTTCTGACATATAAAATCATTATGGCACTAACGTGAAACTAAGCAAAGGTGGATCAAGTCCTGCTATGTCGTTTTCTCTATTGATGTGAATTGATAAACGACGAAATTATATATATCAAACGCCAAACATATTTTATTGATGTGAATTATAAACAATGAAGTTGTATGCCAAAGTCAAGACATGCATTTTCAATATATTAACGAACAGAACTATAGAAGCATTGGTCACAATATAGCAGCCTTCAGGTTGGACATATGACCCCAAAATTGCAGAAACCTTACGGTGAGTGCGAAGCATCTAGTTAAAGTCCTATTTTCATGACAGTTGTGTATTCGCCTACGTTTATTCGTTTCTTTCGTTACAAATACTTATCGGTAGTTGTTAGAAGCTTATTTCTTGCTGGCTGATAATTTTTTTTGGCTGGCGTTTAGTAAAAGCCACCACGAGCTAAGAAATAATTATATCCTTCATGAAAGCTAACCAAGAGCAGCTACATTAATTCTCTGTCTTGCAATTTAACAGTTACAGTCACATCACTATGATTACATATGTGGCTGCCTATCTATCGCTGCGTATAGCCGGAATGCCTTCCGCAATGAAATTAGATACTGCAAATACTATTTTATATCAAAAATGTATGCAAATTTTACTGTTATCCTCTAAACACTCTGTTCCGTTTTGGCTAAAATTTTCACAACGACTGTAACTTTATATAATATGCTTGTAGTATTAATATCGTCTCAACCAATCCTCCTCCGCGGAACAACGGAGCCAAGAACTCCATTTTAAGCCAGTATCTTTGAAAAATATCTGTTTAAACCATACGTGCTTATAGCGGGAGAGGGAATTATCCCCTTCTGAGGCTCGGCAGCCCTCCCACTCGGGGTGAGCACCCATCCCCAACCTCCGGCAGGTAGCCCGATAGCTCTCCTCCAGAACCTCCGCACCGCAATGCCTTTTCGTCAAAGAAGCGTGAGAAACTTTGACAAAAGTTTGGCAAAGATTGCGGAAAATAGGCAAAAATCGAGGCAACAAAAATCGCGGTAAAACTGGCAAAAATCGGTGGAATAAAAAATTTGAAAAATTTCAGTCCCAAAAAATTCGTAAATGTAACCCTTTTCCCTGACGAACTCTTCCTCGAGGACGATCGGCTGGCTGATCCACATGGGGAATCCCAAGGCCCACGCGGAAGCACCAGCTATGCCACCCTGGGACCTCGGACCTCGCGAATGCTTGATTTAAACAATGATTTTAAGTTATTTGCCCCACTTATCCAAAATTTTCACTGTGTAATAACTAAATATGTTTTATGTCACCGCGACGTCACTGATTTACGAAGCGATAATTCTGCTTAGTCATGTAAAGCGCTATATTGATAACTCAACGGATACAGCGTGGACCATAATATGCCTAAAAATGAATATTTCAAACTTTACGAACATGCATGAGTTTGGACGTAGAAAGGGTTAAATTTAATGAGATTTAAGTTACAATTTTTAATACAAGCATAGTAATTCACATGACGATTAACTCAATTAGCATAAAGCAACATACAAAACTGAATGTCAATCACTGTGCCCATTTCGGCAACGTTTGTTTTTACTAAAAAACTTTGCTTGCATTGTTTCTAATACCCATGAGGTCTGCGGTCCCTGGAGTTGTAGCTGGGTGCATGGGGTGCGGGAGGGGCGTAGGCGTGGAGATGAAGATGCGGCGTGTATGAGTTCTGCGTTGGCGACGCCTCCAGTGGGTCCTGCGAACTCCCGGCGAAGGGGGAGGCGTGGGGGGGGGGGGAGTTGGCGCTTCGCGCCGAGGGAAGTCTGATACCTCAGGGGATAATATACCCTCTTAGTCAATCTATTACTTTGTAGCAATACGAATTGTGACATTTGTCAAATTCGTTTTGTAATATACAAAAAGCATAGCACTTAAAGATAATCAAACTAGCTTATTAAAATGAAACGTAATTTATATTGCGATGATACATCAACAAATTATAACACAAAAGCTCACCAACAATTTACGTAATTCTATTTTATTAAATAATTTTTTGCACACTACAATATACAGTACATAAATGTGTATACGTATCTGTGAAATGTGCATAAAAATGAACCACGATGGCTACTGCGTATATCATGATCCAAAACACCGTATAATAGCATTTATACAGCGACAAACGTACATGGGAATCGTCAGGTTTTTATTCTGACAAAGTTACCTCTTGGACAGGTCGAGAGGACTCTTTATAAAATATTGATTATGGCGAAAATGACGATATAAACGAAGGAACAGCTGAACAACAGTGCGGCTCCTAATAAATAATCGATAATAAACTTCCTATAGTGTGAAGTGAAAACAGTCATGCATAATTAAAAGCAAACGTTTCCACCCTTATCTTCTGTGTTAGCTGCTTTAATAATTATTATTTTGTGTGGGCTTTCGCATTCACCAGTTATTAATTTGAATCAACACACAAAAACTTTACTTGCCAGTAAACAATCATCTTTGGATACCCAATTTACTTTTATTGCTTAACTGGATTTACCCTAGGCGATATAAAAAGTTAATTTCGAATACGTATGTTTAAATCATGTGGATTATCAATTAAAAGACTGACATACCCCAGTTTGGTCCTATATGTGTCAATAGGCAAGGAAAGATATCACATATTCATCAGTCCTGACTGATTATAGAGCCATCACACACATCATTTAATATTTTTGCCGGACCATGTTTTGAGAGCACTGGTGGCCTCAGACAATACGTCTCGGGCCCCAAGTACATACCCCAGTTTGGTCCTATATGTGTCAATAGGCAAGGAAAGATATCACATATTCATCAGTCCTGACTGATTATAGAGTCATCACACACATCATTTAATATTTTTGCCGGACCATGTTTTGAGAGCACTGGTGGCCTCAGACAATACGTCTCGGGCCCCAAGTACATACCCCAGTTTGGTCCTATATGTGTCAATAGGCAAGGAAAGATATCACATATTCATCAGTCCTGACTGATTATAGAGTCATCACACACATCATTTAATATTTTTGCCGGACCATGTTTTGAGAGCACTGGTGGCCTCAGACAATACGTCTCGGGCCCCAAGTACATACCCCAGTTTGGTCCTATATGTGTCAATAGGCAAGGAAAGATATCACATATTCATCAGTCCTGACTGATTATAGAGTCATCACACACATCATTTAATATTTTTGCCGGACCATGTTTTGAGAGCACTGGTGGCCTCAGACAATACGTCTCGGGCCCCAAGTACATACCCCAGTTTGGTCCTATATGTGTCAATAGGCAAGGAAAGATATCACATATTCATCAGTCCTGACTGATTATAGAGTCATCACACACATCATTTAATATTTTTGCCGGACCATGTTTTGAGAGCACTGGTGGCCTCAGACAATACGTCTCGGGCCCCAAGTTAGTTATATATGAGAGTATAAATCTATTTTCAAGGCAATAAAAGTGTCGAAATTGCTAATTTTTGTTCAGCAGATACATACGATTATTTCTTGCTATGCGTAAAATCTGGCAATGATCGCCATGATTCCATAAAGCTAAGCGTTATAATATTTTTCAATGGTGTTAACAAAATCTAGCTAATAATCGCTCACCGACTACACATTTAAAACTCAGGTTAAAATGTCTTGAACAAAATACCCACTTCCAAATTTAATTCTTCTCAATTAATAAATATAAACGGCCTGACAGTTTTGAGTAACGTAAAGGTAATAACAAAATATCCCATAAGCCAGTTTTATATTGAACAAATAATGGCGGTAATGCATAATATTATAATTATATTATTGATAATATCACAGAATTAACAATAAAATTTCTTGAGTAACTCCGGATACACCGTCTAATTTTCGCTTGCGTCACCCAACCGTATTATGCTCGCATTATCAACATAATCGATCTCGATATCCTATACTAGCTGAATAAGTGGCGCTAATAAAGGATTTGAGATCAATTAGCGTTCGTAAAGAAAAGAAAAACGTCAGAAATGATTTAAAGTGCGTATGTGATATACAGTGACGGATCCAGAAATTTCTAACTAGGGCGGCTTTGCAAATTTTTTTCCCACAGGGGTGCGCTTTTTTACTGAAATTGCTTCGACTACTATTTAAGTACATATTTTCATTTTATTTCCCGTATTTCACCTATGTGTGGTGTGACGATATTCCTACGGGGGGCCACCCCCACCCCGCACCAGTCCCACAGTGATGGTATATTATGTCTATAACTGAGTAAACACGCGCATATTTCAGTCAAAATCATAAACTACATTGAAAAGGCACCGTAAAGTTAAAATGATTACAGAAATATTAACTAATAATTCATAAGCTACTTACGAATAAATGAGATACAATGAAATATAACCCAATATTTCTGAAATTAAGATTTTTAAGTTTATAGTTGTTTCAAAACAAATCAGACAAACTGATCCTTATTCGGATGGAATCAACTAGTTTTATGTTTGGAAAATATTGTATTTATTGTTATATGACAGCGTTACACAGCTATTTGATAAATTAAAAAGAGAAACCAACAAGGGTGAATGCCGAAACTTTGACTTTTGTTTTTCCCAAAAAATTTAAATATATCTCTTAACTAAAGTGGATATATGAAATCAACTAGTTTTATGATTGGAAAATATTGTATTTATCGTTATATGACAGCGTTACAAAGCTATTTGATTAATTAAAAAGAGAAACCAACAAGGGTGAATGCCGAAACTTTGACTTTTGTTTTTTTCCCCAAAAAATTTAAATATATCTCTTAACTAAAGTGGATATATGAAATCAACTAGTTTTATGATTGGAAAATATTGTATTTATCGTTATATGACAGCGTTACAAAGCTATTTGATTAATTAAAAAGAGAAACCAACAAGGGTGAATGCCGAAACTTTGACTTTTGTTTTTCCCAAAAAATTTAAATATATCTCTTAACTAAAGTGGATATATGAAATCAACTAGTTTTATGATTGGAAAATATTGTATTTATCGTTATATGACAGCGTTACAAAGCTATTTGATTAATTAAAAAGAGAAACCAACAAGGGTGAATGCCGAAACTTTGACTTTTGTTTTTCCCAAAAAATTTAAATATATCTCTTAACTAAAGTGGATATATGAAATCAACTAGTTTTATGATTGGAAAATATTGTATTTATCGTTATATGACAGCGTTACAAAGCTATTTGATTAATTAAAAAGAGAAACCAACAAGGGTGAATGCCGAAACTTTGACTTTTGTTTTTCCCAAAAAATTTAAATATATCTCTTACCTAAAGTGGATATATGAAATCAACTAGTTTTATGATTGGAAAATTTTGTATTTATCGTTATATGACAGCGTTACAAAGCTATTTGATTAATTAAAAAGAGAAACCAACAAGGGTGAATGCCGAAACTTTGACTTTTGTTTTTCCCAAAAAATTTTAATATATCTCTTAACTAAAGTGGATATATGAAATCAACTAGTTTTATGATTGGAAAATATTGTATTTATCGTTATATGACAGCGTTACAAAGCTATTTGATTAATTAAAAAGAGAAACCAACAAGGCTGAATGCCGAAACTTTGACTTTTGCTTTTCCCAAAAAATTTAAATATATCTCTTAACTAAAGTGCATATGAAAAGATCCACGAGTAATCATAGATTGGACCAGTCGGGATTGGAGCCCGGATCTCTAGCTTGCAAGACTAGCACGCTAGCATTACACCACAGGCCCCGATCACAACGTGTTCAGCTATGCTATATATACTAGCGTAGTGAGATGCTACAGATATATGAAACTTTTAAAACTCGTTACTGCGCTTTTCTTACAGCCGTAACGATGTGACGTTGTTTTCGACTTTGTCAGGATGTGAATTGCGGCCTTCTACACGTATACTGTGGCGTCAATAAATGTTTACATACCGTACTGCTGATATCTGGTAACCAAGGGAAAGTGGTTTATGGCAAACGTCTCGAGTTCTTCAGCCCACATTATGACGAGACGGAAAATTGTTATCTTAACAGCTTTAGTTTAAAATATAAATTATTGAATTTTGCAGGTAAATATATTCTTTTGGGACTGAGAGGTGATTGGAGGTTGGTGATCAGAGCATATATGAAGAGATGACCGGCACAGCCCCGATTTTAATCGCTCAGCCGAAGTACATCCGGCATTTAACAGCTGTCCAGCGCATGTGAAAAGTTAAATGCACTGTCATTTATTAAGGTTAGTTAGAAACTATTGCGTTGGTGTTACCACTTGATCAAACTCATGCCAGTTGCTTGATTGTGTAAAGTGCGACATTAGCATAATGAAAAATTCACATAACACTATCATGGTTATCAGCGATACATCGCTTAATATATAGATCAATATCATCGTGTCAAATTTGAAATTGGGGCAAACGAATGGGCGTGATCGGTGCTTATCACGACCACTTTTCATAGTACAAGAGTAACCTTATGATAATCGCCTGCTATGTTGTTCCTGTGTTGGCGACAATTAGTGATGGTGAACACAATACCAATGTCGCCAAGACAGTTCATACCGTTTAATAGATCAACATCATTCGTGTCAAAGTTGGAACAAACAAAATGATGTGAAGCCTATCATGACAACTAATGTTAAAACCACAACAATAGCTTTGCATGATCATCGCCCACTATGTTGTTCTTCTTTTATATATCTTAGAGACAATTGGTGATAGTGCTACTGTCACTACTACAACCAACGGCTATATAACAGTGAAGTGTTGTGCTCGAAATAAAGTAGAGTTCGCACATGTAGAATTTGAAGATACCACGTGTATAATAATCATATATATATACATGGTATCTCAATTTCTATATATATATATATAAGCGGATATATTTTTATTTATATATGGCACTGCCATTTACTGTATATATAACACGACAAATACTCTTTATAAGCGTGTACATGTATATATATATGAGGATTTGGCGTGTTGTAGTTTGAAAGTTCTCACAAAGGAACTTGAGTAATGCCACAATGGTGTAGTGTAGCGTGCTCTAAGGTCCATCAGGTCTCATCTGTATCGCACCTATTTGTCTATCTAGCTTTCCTTCCATTTGTCTACGCATATACGGTTGAGTGTAAAGAAATAAGAGATAAACATGAAAACATCACCGACCGCTGTTGTAGTAGCTTGTTGTTGTATTGAGAGGACAACTAGATACAACAACGAATGGTTGGTTGTTCACAATTTGATAAAACATGCCATCCAGCCGATTCTAGCATGTGTTGTTGTTGTTATGTAACTAAGGCATATTAAAACAAGAAGAAAGAAAGAACGCTAGGCTAAGCAAAAGTAGGAAAGCTTAAAGCGGCGCAAAGAAAAGCAGTTTATAAAAATACTTTTGTTATAGTCAGTCAGTCAGTCAGTCCGGCCGTCAGTTAGTCACTTAGTCAGTTTAGTTTAGTTTGGTTTTGAAGAAACAACAACGCGTTTTACCTTATTCATCTCGTCCGTCGGACAAAAACTTTTTCTTCGAACAAACGAAACCACAACAACACCCCGCTGCCAGCTTAGCTTTTGGCGTTCAGTCGAGCGTCGCTTTATTATAATTATTATTTTGCCATTTTAGGGAACGTGTCTTGGTTAAAATAAAACAAAACTTTTCATCAGATACCTTACCACGGCTAGTATAACCAACAACAGCTAGTTGTTTTTTTCAAACGTGTTGTCGTTTGGGGTTTAGCGGTTAAAGTTCTGACTTGAACACAGCTGCCATTGTTACGTATTGTGCTAACTTTAGCTATTTTTGTTGTATATATTTTAGGGGACGTGTCTTGTTTAAAAGGAAGTATATCATAATACGTGTAATCAGATACCTAGCACGTACAACAACATCTAGGTTGTTATTAAGCGTTACTCCAAAACAATGTTTTACATTCGTTTGAGGAAATGGTTTTGAGCACAACATACTAAAATTTTGACGGTATATAACGTCTCACTACGCTGGCGTAAATGGAGTATGTATAACACGAGTTGATCGGAACCTGTGATGTAGTGGTTGAACGTTAGTCTTGCAAAATAGAGGCACGGGTTCGATTCTCGGCTGATTCATAATAATATATCTCGTGAATCTTTACAAAAGATTACGCTAAAGTCAAGTCAAGTTAGATATATTCGAATATATAGTGCCTTCCAGCGACGGGAAATATATACATACACTTGATTGATTCATCATAAAACTTCATTTCTCATGTTTGCACGTGAATCGAAGTAATATTTTGATATCAAACATGATCGCTATGACATTTAGATAATAATTATAATAGATAATAATCAATTGTGGCATAGTCAGCAGTGTGGTCAAAGATTTGTGCTCACGGTTGTTTTGTTTGGCTTGTTCGAACTTCCTCACTTGTTTAAAGATGTCATTATCATGCAGCCAGATCTAAAACAGTACAGATAAATATGCTACAACTATTACTTGCAGCAGCTATTTTCGCTGGAATGTGCGAAAGTTTAACTGGTTCCATTTTAGGTGCGAACGCCGTAGATGTAGTTTTGTCAAAATCACAACTTGAACAATGCAAAAGTTTGCTGCCACATCCTTCCATCGGTATTCGTAGTTTCGCTAACGTGACAGGAGTGCTGTGCTGTATGAACGCCATTTGCGTAAACACACATTTCTCTATTTCACATGTTTGTTCGCATTCATCAAATGACATGCTAAATCCTGTAGCTATGTCTGTCTATGTGTGTATTATATTATGCGAGCAAAATGCGATTGGTAAACGCATATTCGCGCTTACCCCGTATGTAAATTGCTAATTTGCAAAATAGTGACATCTACCAGCACCTAAGCACCTACCTGTTGCTATATCGAAACGTATGTTCGCGTACATAGGAAAAACTCGCGATTTATGATCGACCATCGGTTTTACAATCGTGAAGTAATTTGACAAAAGAACCAAGGTGCACGCACGTAAAGGAGACTAAGGCATAAATATAGCGAAACTGCGGAACGTTGCGGTCACACAAAGAGCTTACATGCTAATTCTCAGTAAAATGTGTTTAAAAATGGAGAAACATTCGTACAATATAAAAATTCTGGGATAAATTTCACAAATTTTATTAAATGAGGAAATTCTAGAATTGTTAAATAGGAATAATGCAAATATTGCAACCCAGTCGTGCGCACATAAGAGCCTTTTACATATTTAAATTACCTCATTTATTTGGCAAGGAAAATTTGTCTGCCTAAATACTATTACCAACTGCATATATAGTCAAAACATGTTTTTGAACCTAATACAGTTTTATACCGTTTATAATGTGAACTCCAAAAGTGTCAAAAATACTACCAACAACTGTAATTCCGATGATGCATGTCACTAATGTTTGTAGGCGTTGCTCAGCAACATTCCAACATTATATCACACTCACATTTCTAAAGAACAATATACGCAATTTTAATATACTATTTTTGTCGAAATTTTAACTATCAGTAAAGTATATAAAGTATATAAGTATATAAAGCATACGAGTTATGGAACTATGGACAAATTTAGCTTTCTATATTGATAGTATGAAACTCATAAAGTTTTCTAATATATAATAAACAAGCGGTAGTTCCGTGCAAACTACTGCGTTTTTAATCGTGTTTGATTTCAATTATATACTGACACAGTTAGCGTAGCAACGTTATTGTGTTGGGTAATTTCTATCTGATTGGCAAAGGGTGATAGTTGATCGCAAGAGTATGCAGCCAATCCTGTACACTTAACTACAAGCTCTAAGCCATAAATCCAGAGCCTGTTCATTGTCGTTAGTTCATACCAGAATCTTCTAGGCAATTGCGATTCAGTTATTCGAGTTTTCAGCGTTTCTATTGCTGGATTTCGTTTTTGCTTATTTGGATACATAATAAATGAATTCGGCTGATGGCTTTGCTACGTCAAATGTTACATTACGTATATATATGCCTATAAACGAAGGTTTTTGCAGGAACCTGAACCTTGTTAGATATAAAATTGTACTATTGAAACTTTTATGTTATACGAATTGTTCATGTACATTGTTGTATTCACATTGTTACATTTAAACGAAACCACAGTTTGAGATCAATTACTTAATGGAGTTTAATTCTGTACTAAATTAATGAAATTTACGAAAATAGTGGCCCAACTCAGGACTCTCTGTTCTCACAAAAGCATGTATTTCAGTGATATTACGGGTACATGTATTCTCTCTGTGGTTTGCAGGCGTGCAAAATACCTATCACATTGCAGTAGGCTAACTAGTAACCAGGTTACGCAGTATAGCAGCTAAATTCGGTCAGGTTTTGTCGTGGAAATGGGTTTGGCTCTAATATATATCGCATGTAACACTGGTATATAAACAAAATTCTACGATCCATACGCACAAATAAAACACATATTTACAATGAATGTTTTAATCAAATCACACAAGGGTATTATTGAACAGTGGAGTTTCCATACATTTAAATATAAAGCTGGAGCTGTGATACGATTATTTACATCAGGGAAATGGTACTGCAATAACATCATTGATATATACCTTTTTAAGGTCATATGCACTGTTAAAATTTGAACCAATCCACTTCCGTATTCGTTTATTAACGCAGCAGATATTCTGTGAAACAACTGATTCTGAACACTAGAAACGGTAGTACTGTCAATTTCTGATGCCTAGTAGCCTAATCTATGCTTAATACGTATTCTAGAATATTCCAAACCTTATGAAAATCCGGTAGAAAAAATGAGTAATGCTTGTCCCGTTGGTTCCTTGTTCTATTGCTCACATGTTGCGAAAACCTTCTTCCCCAATTGATGTTATACTGCATATAACCAGAAAAAATGAAAACAACTAAAATTAAATCAATGTGATAATCACTCATTTAAAATATGTAAAAAATGCAATTTTTGTCGGACAAATTAAGGAAACGTATATAGCAATCTACAAATGTCCACCGGTGGTTAATCCGTAAAGATTCCGGCTGAATTAGTACCTTGCTAGTCACGCATGCAAGAAAACGGTGGAAGAAAATACGGGTGTTTCTTTAAGCAATAAGAGCATGTTCACATCGCATGTCTTCCGATCTAATTTACAGTAGGTTATTATTTGCGGTATTCATATTGCATCAGATCTGATATCTTATCCGATGCGATTCGATCCTATAGCGCTTTGTCACTTTTATCGAATACGGAAACGTATGATGCTTAATAAAAAACATTTAATAAAGCCCCAGTATTCTAAAGTCGCACAATTTGGTGGCATTTTGCACGGATAAAATGCGTTAACACAATTCATATCGGAGCGGAACACACACAATGTGAACATGGCTTAATAGATTCTACACAAATTGCTGATCGAGCGTCAAAAATTGCTGTGACATATTATATGAAAAAAGTCTTACAAGGGTACCTTCCAGGAACTATTTTTTAAGAGGGTGCTAAGACCTAGACCCTTGCCCGGTCAACAAATTTTTCGAAATTGAATTTTTGGTGCAGTTGTTTAGTGTGATGTAGCTGATCGAGCGTCAAAAATTGCTGTGACATATTATAAGAAAAATGTCGTGCAAGGGTACTTTCCAGGAACTATTTTTTAAGAGGGTGCTAAGACCTGGACCCTTGCTCGGTCAACAAATTTTTCGAAATTGAATTTTTGGTGCAGTTGTTTAGTGTGATGTGAATACGTTGTCAGCGACTTAGGCACTAAAAGCGATTTACCACTGTGCACCAGTTTATGCTGCCTATTTACTCATTACAAAGTTCTCACACCTTTGCATTTGTGTGTATCAAACTGCAATACAAGATAAGGTCGATTAGCTTGCTAATAAATCAAAAATATATGTCAACACACGATATATGAAACTGCAGTAAAAAGCGATCCAACAAAATTTCAAACGTTTTTGCAGAAAATCACGACATCTAACTCATAGAAATTGTGGCAGATGATTTATCTATGTCCAAATGTACCTAGCTATAGCGACTGATCTGAACTAATACTTGGCAAA
>JASANE010027602.1:0-23887 GCA_030248225.1 Trileptium ribeirensis
ATAAAAATACATGTTATATGGCTTGTACGTGGCATTTGTAAGGGGTTAGCTCTGACCGATGTTACCCCCTGGGTTATTGTATCCTCCCCGCCTACGACCACGGAACCTATGGACTACTCATAATGTCACTGAGGCTTTGGTGATATTATGAGTAAAGAATATAACAGTTGATATCAGGGGTGTACAATGATGCCTGCCAGGCAGGTTCTTATTAACGGATTGCTCCAGTTTACCCACGAACAATTCCGTATATCGGGACAAAACAGGAAAAATCTCATAAACACTCTTTAATTATCGATTTTACATCAACCAGAGGTGGCTTATCACCCCCTGCAATGGAAAAAAATACAGTCGCTTCCTGACCACTGAGTGCTCCATTTAAAATTAATACATAGATCTCTTGTCAGCGATGAATTTTTGGACCAAACCTTGTCGACACCTCTCCAAGAACTGCCGCTGCCTCTTTCTCACGGCTATAAAACTTGGACAAAAACATGCCAACCTAAAAGTTATCATCGCAGAATATCGATGCAATACACGACCGCACCGATCCACTGAGTAAAACTATCGCCGCTTCCTTCGGTTTGTCTCGCCATAATTTATTTTTTTTCCTTTTTACAAGACACCCATTTCTTAGCAAAAAATATCCAAGACAGTTTTTTTCAAATAAAACGCTTGCCTTTATATTATGTTTTTGCTAAGCCGGAATGTAGTCTTTGTATTAGTCTGCATTTTGTACAAACCAGCTGCTCCAATATTGATCGAAATCATACAAAACTCATGTATGAATTAAAAAATATATAGGATATATATTTACATATGTTTATTTACGTATAAATTAACTAAAGAAATATAAATGCTAGTACCTGCCCCTGGCGATCCAGGGGGCCCGACCATTGACCAGCTCTCTCCATGTTTGTCTGTCCTGAGCCGGCACCGCCATTTCCGGTAAGGATTCGACCTCCATTGTCGGCCAGGGACGTGTCTGAAGAAAAAGCATTCTTCAAACCCTAAAGAAATATATATGTATATGTATATATATATATACATATTGTTCTTTAGATAATTTATATGTACCACCTTGCGGATATAATCTAGGTAAATAAATATTATATATAATTATCACATTATAGTATATATAAATATTATATGTATATTTTACGCAGCATTCACATTTTGCATGCATCAACTACACACTCTTTGGAAGGTGACATGCCAAACACAGCAAACAGTTGATGCCGGCATGCCAGTTACTCGCTGATTTGTAGAAAGTGCTACGGCATCATCGATAAATTAGTGCAGCTGGCGTGTCACCTCCAACAAATCCACGCAACTGGCATGCCATTATCTAAAAATAGTGCGACTGTCATGGCACCATTTACAAATTGGTGCTAATGTTATGCCATCATCAAGAAATAAATGCAATTCAGCATTAACACAATTAGCGAGATAAATTGCTAAAAATCATAGGTGCCAGCAATTATAAATTGGTGCTACTGGCATGTCAGAATCTGAAAATTGGTGCAAGTGGCACTCCACCGTCTACAAATTATGAACTCGAGCAATTTGCATAAGACCTATTACAAATTAGTGCATTTGACATGATAGCATCGAGAAATTGATGCTGCAGACATAAGAATGGCTATATACATATCGTGCTTTGAAACAGCATATTAAGCCTGTGGACAACAACTATATAAGCGTTAGAGAACCCCAACCTAACTAAGCTTGGATCTGTTGTCCCGAACTCTCGATTTATAAATGAAACTAAAGACAGCCTATCTCTCTATGGGACCAGAGATTGACAGGCACTGAATGTTTTGTCGCTGTTTGTCGACGGAACTGTACTTCGGTAATTGTTTATTTACTTTGCTAATGGATTAATGGCGCTAAACATTTTAGACACAATTTTTTGATGGTTTCGAGTTTCGACGAGCGCAGTATTTTTCCCGATAAAGCCGTTCAATTTTTCCTACTGACCTGATCTTCTCAAGTGTAGAGATTTGCGCGCTCAAATATTTTGGAGCTCAAATTTTGAGACTTGTTTAAGGGCGATCGACCCTTTCCCTCGGCGCAAAGACTTTATCAGCCCCAATGTTACCAACATATATCAACAGTTTTGAGGCTTCATAATCACACGTTCGAAAACGTTCTATTTCACTTAGCGTTAGTAAACCATTAAATTCATTGTCAACTATTTTCACTGCCCATACTACATGACGGGAAACCGAGACTACATCCATTTTTAGGCGGTACCAACATTGCATTTTAGACACCACCCACTAAACAGAGACATCCAGGTATAACTAGGGTTCAATAAATGGAACAACCTAGTCACCTGACTGCCCAATGGCATAATAAATGTGGGACTCTTAGTCTTCTGACTAAACGAAAGCTATGAAATGAATTAGTGGCTGCCGCTAAAAGAAATCACCTAATTTTCTGCACATAGCCCATAAAACTGCACCATAATGTTTTTAAACAGCGCACACCTAATGGAAACACCTGGTCACTTCGACAATAGCCAGCTGCTGAAGGCCCGAGTTTACACAAACGTCCACCGTACCTCTGACCCGCGGGCTCATTATCTTGAACCAGTACAACGCGCGGCTCATCATTTTAATCCGTATCCGGCGCGGCTCATGATTTGAGCCCGTACTGGCTTACGATCCCCGTCCGCACCGCCTGCGTGGCTCATGATTTGAGCCGTATCCTCGCGGCTCAGAAGCTCAGCCCGTACCCCGTAGGGATGATAATTTGAGCCCAAGCACGAGCGGCTCAGGAGTTCGATCCTGTAGCCCGCGAAGCTCACCACTTAGCCGGGTGACCCCGGGTACACGATCCGGATCTGAACCCGTACCCCTTCCGGCTGATGATCTCAGCCGCGTACCCCGCGCGGATCGAGCTCGATGCCCGTACCCCGCGCGGTTCATAATTTAAGGCCGTACCCCGCGGGCTCGACGACTCCAGCCTGTACCCCGCATGGCACACGCGTCTCATCCCGATACACGCGTAGCTTCATGATTCTCGAAGCCCGTTCCTTGGGGAGCTTACGTATTGAAGCCTTATGAAGCGCGGATCACGCAGTTGAGTTTGTACCCTGTGGAAGACGCATCCTACCGCATTCCCCAGGGCAGCATCCCAGCCCCATACAAGCGGTCATGATTCCCGGCCCGTACCCTGCACGGCACGGGTATCAAACCCGTATTCCCAAAGGCACACGCATCTCGCGTCATACAAGCGGCTCATGATATGTGCCCGTACCCTGCAGGGCATGATCTGAACCTATACCGCGCAACTCACGAGTCTAGCCGTGTACCCAGCTTGGGCCTGATTGAAGCCCGTACCCTGCGCGGAACATGATTTGCTCCCGTGTCCCCACGACACACGATTTGAGACCATACACGCGTGGCTCATGATTTGAGCCCGTACCCCGCGCAGCTTATGATTTGAGCCCGTACCCCACGCGGAACATGATTTGACCCGTATTCCCCAAGGCACATCATTTGAGCCCATACAAGCGGTTCATGAGCTCAGCCCGTACAACGCAGGGATCACGATTTGCCAGCCCGTACCCGCTTGGTTGACTATTTGAGCCCGTACCCTGCGCGGAACATGATTTGCTCCCGTGTCCCCACGACACACGATTTGAGACCATACACGCGTGGCTCATGATTTGAGCCCGTACCCCGCACAGCTCATGATTTGAGCCCGTACCCAGCGCGGATCATAATTTAAGCCGCTGGACCCAGCAAGCACCAGAAATCTTAGCCCATATATCGCGTGGCTCACTATCTTAGCCCGCAACCCGCGCGTATCACTATTTATCCCTTACCCCGCGCGGCTCATGATTTAAGCCCGTACTCCGCGCGGCTCATGATTTGGACCGATACTCTGCGCTGCTATTTAGGCAACGTTTATTAAAGATCATTGCGAATGTCCTGGGCAACGGTACCTTAACAAACCCAGTTATTGTTCTTCAATTGTTGGATTTGAAATATAAATATTTAGTGTTTTGGTTTAAAATTCGGTGTTGTATGGTTCCGTGGGCATAATACTGCTCTTTTTTCGTTGAATATTGTCTGTAATGAAAGGCCCTTTTACCTCAAAGCCGCATATTTATACCTCGTTTCACCATTGTAGTTAACAATTGTCTACTAAAACAAATGCGACAACACAGCTGTTGTTATCGTTATGGTTTCCTATTTATAACAATGCACATTGTGACACTAAAATGGTGATCAATAATCATATGCTAGCCCAAATTCAATTATAAGAGACAGTGAAGCCCAATTTGATTTTTGTCCAAGTCGAGATTTTGTGTATTGCTGTCGGAGTGAATGGCGGGGACTTTCGAATGGGACAGACCCATTTGGTCTGTGGGTCACCTGGATTTCGCTTGATGAGGCCAGCTCCACCACAAAAGCAGCTATACAATAGCTGCCCCCACCTTTTAGTTGCTATTCGTTAAAATAGCTCCACCATCAACATACTATCATTCACTGAATGGTCTACTTGAGGGTCCGCATCGGAAACGATTGTTTTACATTTTCCTGAAGTCACGGCATGGCAAACACTTAGCTTACCGTTTGTTAGAGTCTTAGTAGAAAATTTTTGTTAGCTGCAAATCTGCTAGGTTCATAGCACGCCACTCTTGAGGCAAACAGCTAGTTTTGTATAGTTTAGCGTTGGATAAAAACTGGTTGACTAAGACAGGAATTTGCATACTGTCTGGATACTACTAAAAACCCTAACCTCGGTGCTAGGACCTGTCTACATTGTCAGCATCGGAATTATACGTATGTTTATTAGAGGGACTTGGTTCGATCGTCTGGCCGGTGAGCAAATGACCCGTTCCTTTTAATTGTTGTTATAATATTTGGATTCTTTTATAAGCCTGTTTTGTAGCTGTGCTAACGGCTCCTATCTAAGTCGTATTTATGCGACGGCTTTGTGGGTATGTTTGTTTTGTTGGCCCTGAAAATATAGAAGAAAAGAAGAGTTTTGGCATTCGCTAAATAATTATTATTTAGATGCTTTCAGTCTTTCCTTAGCTCTGAGTAGTAAATATGCTTTTTGAAAATTAAAACTATCGGTCTAGCTGTAGCCGACGCGTCGGACAAATGTTTTTACTTTTCGATATCTTAGAACGCGATACCTAGGTAGAGGCTGTAGAAAGCAAATAAATTAATCGCCGATAATTGTCTGAAACCTGTTTGCCGTCGTCGAAGGTCTAGTGAAGAATATTGTAGACGAAAGTTGTTAAATATGCATGATATTAATCATAAACAAAATGTCCGAAATCGCACACTGTGTTCTGAAGATTTAGATCGTTCTCTGTATCGGATTTCGATATGTAAACATTTTACAAATCCTAGGAAGCTGTAAATACGGAAAAACATTATCTTGGCACCGTGCTGAAGGACATACAGGCAGTGCAGCTAAAAACAACGGAGCCTGTCAAGATTAACCTGAAGCCACGATGGATTTGTGAAGATTTGGTCATATAATGCAGTTTTATGAGTTTCATCTCAAAACTTACGGATAATATAGACTTACGGGTATTTTCAGTATATGAATAAGTCTCAATGCCCGCTGCCTCACACGTGTGCTTCTAAATCGGCAAAGGATTAAATGTCGATAATGCGCTGGTAATAACTACGTTTTGATTCGAGGAATATCATTCCGTGAATATGAAATTGTGTCGTCTCTGGTTCAGTCTAAGAACTCTAAGCTCTGCGTCTGTGAGAACCTGATTTGAATTCGAGGAATATCTAATAATACTCAGTTGGAGAAGAGGAAATTAAAATGTCTAAATGTACCACCAAGTCATGGGTTTAGTTCAGAGTCTTCTTATATTTGTCTTGATATTACCCAGTTTTCGCTGGCAAGTAGGTAGGTCTCTCCAGCGGTTTCACATTTATTAATTATTTAAATTAAACTGTGTGAGTGACATGATTATTTTTGGGTCATTTGGTTAAGACATATTTAGCGCGAGCGTCCCATATATAAATTTTAGTTTGTCAAAGGCTGAAATATATAACTAAACTAAAAAACCAGAATGTCATAAAATAAAATAGCTTTATTTGTAAATATCATACTCGGTAATGCAGTTACCCATGATGTGTAGCATTTCATGCACTGACACGACTAGCACAATTACCAAATTCAGTAATGAGTTTATTTCGACGATAAACTGCAATTAACGATGTAGAAATACCGACATTTGACAAATAGATGTACACAAATACTATTCAATTATATACCAGCAAATATTACAAGTCTCAGTCCACATTAGTAATTCATGTCTTGAGTCTAAACTAACATAGGCACTGTCTTTTATCTGGGATTAGTTGGACTGAATGGGTTTGGCTCAGATTTTTGTAGGATATACCTGACTTAACTCCTATTTAGTACGTCCAATAAATGAAAAGCAGTGATACCTACATTTTAAACCGAATCCATTACAGTTACTGTTATTATATGATATAAAACAATTTTTTACATGTAGTTTCAGACTTTGTAACATTTACACTGATTACCAATTTCTGCGGAGCAACAAAAGAATTACAGTCTCGTTTTGGACATTGACCTAATGTATAGGGAAAGCGCCTGGAGTAGAAACTTTCCTAAAGTCGACATTTTTTCTATTATTTCGAAGGCTGAGCAATGTGGGAATGTCGAAAATTGGGAACGGCACTGTCCGCAGCGAATGGCGTGGGATCCATCTTTGAATTTGACCTCCTACTGAAGTCCCGTCAAGCAGCCGAGTTCGGGCTGGAAGAAATTCGGGAACTCCGAACAGAGGCATTGACAGGCTTACTGGAGAGAGCCCTCGGATGGGATACCTGGCTTTATCCGGGTCACCCGATGTTTGCCTTCGCCCTTGTTTAAAGCGAGGAGTTAGGCAACGTCGGTGCTCAAGTGGAGGATTCTATTGCGGCCACGCATATGGAGGCTGCCTTTCGTCGCCACTGTAAACAGAACTGCTTGACTGGGGCAACCCAGGAGCGCGACGGTCGCGTTGAACGTGCCTTTGACTGTAAAGAGCTCGCCCGGTGCCGCCTCATATCGATGTGGTGTCGGCGTAAGAACTGGGTTGCCCAGGAATGGCCATACCTGTTTAATGCAGAAGTAGTCGCCTGCTCCGGTGTCCACATCGAACCAGGAAGAACAGCCATTGATTTGGCCTGCGTGTTTGCACTGACCGACATGACGGTATAGACGTACTAGCTCGACTTGACCCGGATTGGTGGTTTCCCCGGAACACCATTCTTCTTGAAACACACGCTCTCGGGGTGGCCTGTGATACCGCAGTAATGGTACTTACTACACTTCTGTGGACAATCGTCGCCTGGGTGATCCATTCGGCCCATTCACGGCAAGTCGTTTTCAGAATCGTAACATATTGACCCATTGAGTGGCTCTGATTCGTAGACCCTCGTTTTGATCGACTGGCTGAGGTTTGGCCCGACTTGACGGCGAGGACGTGTCTTGCACATGTTCCGTACGCCGTTTCTTTGGCCACCCGGGCAGCGTCCTATGTCTCGAAGGAAATTCAAATCGCCTTTGCGATTAAACATTAAGTGGCACAACAGTTAATCATAAAGCGAACATAACAAATGGAGAGCGAAAAAAGAAGGCAAGGAGTTAAATATTTCTTGAATGCCCACACAAGATGATGCAATGTACTGCTCCAGGGTGATGTAATTGTTGCATCAGGCTGATGTAACTGTTGCATCAGGCTGATGTAACTGTTGCATCAGACTGATGTTATTGTTGCGTCAGGCTGATGTAATTGTTGCATCAGGATGATGTAATTGTTGTATCAGGTTGATGTAATTGTTGCATGAGGCTGACGTAATTGTAGCATCAGGCTGACGTAATTGTTGCGTCAGGTTGATGTAATTGTTACATCAGGCTGACGTAATTGTTGCATCAGGCTGATGTAATTGTTGCATCAGGCTGACGTAATTGTTGCATCAGCAATTATTACATCATGAATTACATCATGATCATTAGTGACATGATTGTGTTTCTGTTCTTCACGTGGCTGCCGCAACATTAACAGAGGCAAATTTCGTGTGTGAAAAAATCTTGGGAACGGTTGACCTCACAAACAAACCGTTCATCGACAGCGTGTTGCCCGTTCGTCTGCCATCAGAACGCATTCACCAATCAAATATGACGGGTCGGCGTACTGCAGTATATGCTGAGCAAGTCGTGACAACGTTTCAAAATGCGACGGCGGAAGGTCAGTATTATTCTGTTCGGGATGAAGTCTCTACCGATGAGCGACGTTTGAGCATTTTTTGGTTCCCACAAACAGTGATGCAATATAATCGAATGATAAATTGGGATGAATGCGTGAACCGAAACGGATCTGGAATACCAATCCTGAGAAAAAATCCGGACAAAAAAAAGCTAGTAATAGATAAAAGACTCTTTGGGTGAGCCACGGGTACAGTTCTTTGAATGTACTGGTTGGACGGACGAACTAACATGTGGAGTATCTACAGCTGCCGCAATAAATCTTTGCAAACTTTGTTTCAAAAAATGATTGCATCTTTTGCTGGACATATTTTAAAATGTTTACAGATAGGGATGTAACGTTTGAGTATTGCTACAATTTTTCAAATTAAAAATTTTGATTTATTTTTGTATAGTTTGAAATTTTCGAGTACAAGAGTTCTGTGAACATGATGTGATACAATTAGTCAAACGACGACATCCTGAACTTCGTCCGAACTGAACTGAGTTGTGGTTTGATTACATTAAAATAGTAACCGTGAAATGCGCCTACGTGTTTACAAAAGCGGCGCGGACATGGGTTTTCAAACCATGACCAGACTTCACAAAACAACAACCCTATAGTGAACTTGCACATAAATATCTTCTTGCCTATTCATGTGTACTAGGCGGCTTTGTTATCAAAGATTTTTTTACATAAGGCGCGTGAGACCCTATAAACTTGTATTACCATTTTAGCCCGGTACCGTGAGATAAATTTTCAATGTTCTCTTTAATATCAGCGAATGAACCAGAGATATTTGCCATAGAATACTTTTGAAAAATGCGCGGACAGTTGGAGATCAGTTCGATTTGTGAAATGCTTCGTTAACCATTGGGCGATGCATTTCAACATAATCAAATTAGGTATGCTCTGATAAAACACGAAAACATTGTCCCTGCCTCAACAGTAGGATACCACTGTATTGAACAACATGTGTTGATTGAGGCCTGAATTTTAACTTATACATAGTTTAGTCCATCTATATATTGTTTGTTGAAACATACATATATCGTAGTAGTACAAACTTACTAATTAATTTCTCTAGTTTTATTGCGCGATTAAATCGTGTTTTAGTGTAGAAATTATTTTTGCGGGCTTTTATGTCGGGGAACCAACTTTTTTGAGTAACTAAAAAGTTCTTGTAGTTATATTTTAAAATTGGTTACTATTTCGGTATTTTGCGTACCTTTATATTATACTTCCAGGGATCAGTTTCAGTGATAGCTGCAGAAAAGCATGTGAAAGAATAAATTATTTTTTGGCTAAAATTACAGTTACATTTGAGAACGAATTATGGTTTTTCCTCTGAAAGTGCAAAAAAATCAGCCTATCGGTTGATTTAGTGAAATGGAAATCTCTAAACTTTTCGCGATACGTAGCCGACTTAGGTGATAAGATTTACCGAAACGGTTCTCAATCAGTGCTTTCATAACGAAATATGCATAATGTCTCAGTAAACTTTCAAATTTCAGCATTCATTTTGGGCTAAAATCAGATCAAATATCGCCAGACACCGTGGCTTTCAAAGAAAATTGGTGGAAAGTATAACTTAATAACATTGTTGAGACACGAACACCTTCGACTACGAATATTTTCCAATCAATTTCTCACTAATTAGAGTCTCGAACAAATCAAAATTCGCGGTAGCCTAAATATTTGGGCAAAAAAACTTCGTATATAATAATCAAACACCTAGTTAATAAGACAAATGCTAGACTTGTTTTCCGATGCAACGAAATCATAGTGCGATCATGGGAATAATTAACAACCAGACACTCCACCAAAACATCTTATGATTCAGAGAAAATACTCTTTAAAGGCGTAATTAAATTACATAGGTACATTTTCAGAGCTAGGTACCCTAAGCAAACGACGCTCTATCGACTGGACGAATATTAAATTTTTGGAAATCGCACTAGCTCGCTCGGACAAACAGTTGTTACTGAACGGATTTTAAGCTTTACTCGTTGCGAAAGTTGCATCAAATTACCGTTTTGTTGCATTGGAATTTTAGTCGAGTGAATTGCTAAAAATTTTGATGAAAGCATTTGGCCCCCGAAATATTTTGGTTATCAAGCAAAGTTTGAGAATTTCATGTCCGTGCCACTGATCGAATCCGGCTTCTTTGATAAGTCGTTACCTTCAGAGATTACACGATCAATACACCATCCGAACTCGTTTGCGATTGACAGGACTTGTTGTTTTCGACACTGCCTGATGCCCTTGTCGTTATAGACAATAAAACCAAGGTGCCTTTCTGATTAATAAGTTATTCATGGTCCAGGCAACGGCTTTTGTCTGTTTGTTTTATATATATTTATATTTGTTTCATTATAATTCACATATTATCCTTCCGCCTCTAAAATTGACATGGGCCTAGTGACTGATATTTGGTCGAAAGCGGATTTACTAAAATTACCTTTTCTCAACGTTCCAAACATTCTTGATATTATGCAAACTAATGACAAGGAAGTGACAGCAATAATCTATAGGCGACAAGGACACTCGTGATCTCATCTGGACACTTCTAGAAAGCACCATCTGCTGGGATGCTTGCTGATAGGGGTCGAGTCAAGGTTTATATCGGGTCGGAGTCCTCACGAAGGAGCAGTGGGATCTCAAAAAACCATACAAATGTTGAAAATATAGGCGTTTCCTAATTTATTCTATCAATTTCTCGCCTCTTTTGTTGCAAAGATTTATGGTACAACAGTCAGTAACTCATCCTGTATGATGCTGTGGCATATTTTCCACGAGAAGACACCAACTCGGGTTTTCAAACAACTACTTTCGAATTTCCATGCACTTTCAGCCAAAATAGCTTCTTGTTTGCTCTCATCAACTGCGTTCATGAATATCATGCGGACGTATTAATAATTATTGCAAAGAAAAATATCAAAGCTTAAAATAGGGCTGGATGGTAACATTGTTTTGAACCCTAAAAATTCATATTCTTGTTCGGCACACAAACTTGAATACAAATCCGCTTCAGTTATGCGCAAGTAAACTTAAGCTGCGCCCGCTGACTATCCTATTTTGTTATTTGGAAAAAATTATTTTACGAACTCTATCAGCTGAAGCAAAAATTTGCTGTTTATCTGTTCGCGAAAATTAAAATTGTTTGCGAACGAAATTTTATCGCGTATGAATTACCGAGGGTTATGTTCGCGATCATAATGACAAAATACAGGACACTTACGTTTATATCGTCGCATTTACATTGAATTTGTTCACGAACAGAGACGAATCCTAAGTGAAAACTAATAATTGTCGTAGAACTGTTATTGGCCGATTGCAAATCACTACTTCTGGGCTAACAATGAATCCAATCTCTTTCTTACTTGTTCGCTAACAATGGACGTGGATTCGACATCGGGTTTTGCAAAATAGGATAGCTAGTGGGCGCAGGTTAAGTTTAGTCGCGCATTACTGTTTGTTCTATTATAAACAAACCCCAGATTATTCTTTATAAAATTTGATTAGCAGTCGTTGAAGCCTCAAAATTTAGACCATAAACCAAGAAAAAATAAAACGTAAAACCTATTCCCACGGAACACGGCTGCGTCAACGAACTCAATCCGCGATAGAGAACTAAATTTGAAAGAAAATACACAATACAATTATTTTTAAACAACATTCGTCTGCCGTTTTGAAACATATTATGACCGTCAAAACGGCCGACGCTAACCAGAAAATTAGCAACATTTGAAAGCAAATCCAAATTTGGTTTCACTTATTTCCCGCATGAGCCTTCTCGTTGTCCAAAAGCGAAGATACTATTGACAAAATAGCAACATTATACAGTTATGCCATGTCTCTCTCTCGAGGGTTGAGTCTCTGTTTACTGTCGTGGCTTTTACTTTATGACCTGAAGCCGGGTTCTCGCGTCCATCAAATAGAAAAAAACGGGGAAATTTGAAGCCAAAATAAAAATCGCTAATTAAAGTTCGTTGTCAACAATAATGTTCTTACATTTTCGAGCAAATTATCGCTTTTGGAAACTGATTTAATGCATGAATAGAAATCAGCTTTATGATAAGATTGATTTTAAGTTAATTAGGTTCAACTTGATGAAACTAAGAAGATTATTTTGAATCATACAATAGCCGGGAAAACAAACAGACAAAAGCCGTTGCCTGGACCATGAATAATTTATTAATCAGAAAGGCACTTGGTTTTATTGTCTATAACGACAAAGGTATCAGCAGTGTCAACAACAAGTCCTGTCATCGCAAACGAGTTCGGATGGTGTATTGATCGTGTAATCTCTGAAGGTAACGACTTATCAAAGAAACCGGATTCGATCAGTGGCACGGACATGAAATTCTCAAACTTTGCTTGATAACCAAAATATTTCGGGGGCCAAATGCTTTCATCAAAATTTTTAGCTAATCACTCGACTAAAATTCCAATGCAACAAAACGGTGATCCGATGCAACTTTCGCAACGAGTAAAGCTTAAAATCCGTTCAGTAACAACTGTTTGTCCGAGCGAGCTAGTGCGATTTCCAAAAATTTAATATTCGTCCAGTCGATAGAGCGTCGTTTGCTTAGGGTACCTAGCTCTGAAAATGTACCTATGTAATTTAATTACGCCTTTAAAGAATATTTTCTCTGAATCATAAGATGTTTTGGTGGAGTGTCTGGTTGTTAATTATTCCCATGATCGCACTATGATTTCGTTGCATCGGAAAACAAGTCTAGCATTTGTCTTATTAACTAGGTGTTTGATTATTATATACGAAGTTTTTTTGCCCAAATATTTAGGCTACCGCGAATTTTGATTGTTCGAGACTCTAATTAGTGAGAAATTGATTGGAAAATATTCGTAGTCGAAGGTGTTCGTGTCTCAACAATGTTATTAAGTTATCTTTCCACCAATTACTTCGAAGCCACGGTGTCTGGCGATATTTTTGATTAATTTTAGCCCAAAATGAATGCTCAAATTTGAAAGTTTACTGAGACATTATGCATATTTCGTTATGAAAGCACTGATTGAGAACCGTTTCGGTAAATCTTATCACCTAAGTCGGCTACGTATCGCGGAAAGTTTAGAGATTTCCATTTCACTAAATCAACCGATATGGCTGATTTTTTTGCACTTTCAAGGAAAAACCATAATTCGTTCTCAAATGTAACTGTAATTTTAGCCAAAAAATAATTTATTCTTCCACATGTTTTTCCAGCAGCTATCACTGAAGCTGATCCCTGGAAGTATAATATAAAGGTACACGAAATACCGAAATAGTAACCAATTTTAAATATAACTACAAGAACTTTTTAGTTACTCAAAAAGTTGGTTCCCGACATAAAAACCCGCAAAAATAATTTCTACACTAAAACAGATTTAATCGCGAATAAACCTAGAGAAATTAATTAGTAAGTTTGTATTACTACGATATATGTATGTTTCAACAAACAATATATAGATGGACTAAACTATGTATAAGTTAAAATTCAGGCCTCAATCAACACATGTTGTTCAATACAGTGGTATCCTACTGTTGAGGCAGGGACAATGTTTTCGTGTTTTATCAGAGCATACCTAATTTGATTATGTTGAAATGCATCGCCCAATGGTTAACGAAGCATTTCACAAATCGAACTGATCTCCAACTGTCCGCGCATTTTTCAAAAGTATTCTATGGCAAATATCTCTGGTTCATTCGCTGATATTAAAGAGAACATTGAAAATTTATGTTACGGTACCGGGCTAAAATGGTAATACAAGTTTATAGGGTCTCACGCGCCTTATGTAAAAAAATCTTTGATAACAAAGAAGCCGCCTAGTACACATGAATAGGCAAGAAGATATTTATGTGCAAGTTCACTATAGGGTTGTTGTTTTGTGAAGTCTGGTCATGGTTTGAAAACCCATGTCCGCGCCGCTTTTGTAAACACGTAGGCGCATTTCACGGTTACTATTTTAATGTAATCAAACCACAACTCAGTTCAGTTCGGACGAAGTTCAGGATGTCGTCGTTTGACTAATTGTATCACATCATGTTCACAGAACTCTTGTACTCGAAAATTTCAAACTATACAAAAATAAATCAAAATTTTTAATTTGAAAAATTGTAGCAATACTCAAACGTTACATCCCTATCTGTAAACATTTTAAAATATGTCCAGCAAAAGATGCAATCATTTTTTGAAACAAAGTTTGCAAAGATTTATTGCGGCAGCTGTAGATACTCCACATGGTAGTTCGTCCGTCCAACCAGTACATTCAAAGCACTGTACCCGTGGCTCACCCAAAGAGTCTTTGAGCTATTACAAGCTTTATTTTTTCCGGATTTTTTCTCAGGATTGGGATTCCAGATCCGTTTCGGTTCACGCATTCAGCCCAATTTATCATTCGCTTATATTGCATCACTGTTTGTGGGAACCAAAAAATGCTCAAACGTCGCTCATCGGTAGAGACTCATCCCGAACAGAATAATACTGACCTTCCGCCGTCGCATTTTGAAACGTTGTCACGACTTGCTCAGCATATACTGCAGTACGCCGACCCGTCATATTTGATTGGTGAATGCGTTCTGATGGCAGACGAACGGGCAACACGCTGTCGATGAACGGTTTGTTTGTGAGGTCAACCGTTCCCAAGATTTTTTCACACACGAAATTTGCCTCTGTTAATGTTGCGGCAGCCACGTGAAGAACAGAAACACAATCATGTCACTAATGATCATGATGTAATTCATGATGTAATAATTGCTGATGCAACAATTACGTCAGCCTGATGCAACAATTACATCAGCCTGATGCAACAATTACGTCAGCCTGATGTAACAATTACATCAACCTGACGCAACAATTGACGTCAGCCTGATGCTACAATTACGTCAGCCTCATGCAACAATTTACATCAACCTGATACAACAATTACATCATCCTGATGCAACAATTACATCAGCCTGACGCAACAATAACATCAGTCTGATGCAACGAGTTACATGAGCCTGATGCAACAGTTACATCAGCCTGATGCAACAATTACATCACCCTGGAGCAGTACATTGCATCATCTTGTGTGGGCATTCAAGAAATATTTAACTCCTTGCCTTCTTTTTTCGCTCTCCATTTGTTATGTTCGCTTTATGATTAACTGTTGTGCCACTTAATGTTTCATCGCAAAGGCGATTTCAAACTCCTTCGAGACATAGGACGCTGCCCGGGTGGCCAAAGAAACGGCGTACGGAACATGTGCAAGACACGTCCTCGCCGTCAAGTCGGGCCAAACCTCAGCCAGTCGATCAAAACGAGGGTCTACGAATCAGAGCCACTCAATGGGTCAATATGTTACGATTCTGAAAACGACTTGCCGTGAATGGGCCGAATGAATCACCCAGGCGACGATTGTCCACAGAAGTGTAATAAGTACCATTACTGCGGTATCACAGGCCACCCCGAGAGCGTGTGTTTCAAGAAGAATGGTGTTCCGGGGAAACCACCCAATCCGGGTCAAGTCGAGCTCGTACGTCTCTGCGTCATGTCGGTCAGTGCAAACACGCAGGCCAAATCAGATGGCTGTTCCTCCTGGTTCGATGTGGACACCGGAGCAGGCGACTACTTGTGCATTAAACAGGTATGGCCATTCCTGGGCAACCCAGTTCTTACGCCGAACCACCACATCGATATGAGGCGGCACCGGGCGAGCTCTTTACAGTCAAAGGCACGTTCAACGCGACCGTCGCGCTCCTGGGTTGCCCCAGTCAAGCAGTTCTGTTTACAGTGGCGACGAAAGGCAGCCTCCATATGCGTGGCCGCAATAGAATCCTCCACTTGAGCACCGACGTTGCCTAACTCCTCGCTTTAAACAAGGGCAGAAGGCAAACATCGGGTGACCCGGATAAAGCGCAGGTGTCCCTTCCGAGGGGCTTCTCCAGTAAGCCTGTCAATCCCTCTGTTCGTTCCCGAATTTCTTCCAGCCCGAACTCGGCTGCTTGACGGGACTTTAGTAGGAGGTCAAATTCAAAGATGGATCCCACGCCATTCGCTGCGGACAGTGCCGATTTCCCAATTTTCAACATTCCCACCCATTGCTTCAGCCTTCGAAATAATAGAAAAAATGTCGACTTTAGGAAAGTTTCTACTTGCGGCGCTTTCCCTATACATTAGGTCAATGTCCGAAACGAGACTGTAATTCTTTTGTTGCACAAAGTCATAATCCAGTAAAATGTTACAAAGTCTGAAACTACATGTAAAAAATTGTTTTATATACATATAATCATAACTGTAATGGATTCGGTTTAAAATGTCATCTTTATAAGCTATTTTCATTTATTGGACATACTAAATAGGAGTTAAGTCAGGTATATCCTACAAAAAATCTGAGCCAAACCCAGTTAACAAACTAATTCCAGATAAAAGACAGTGCCTCTGTTAGTTTAGACTAAGACATGAATTGCTACTGTGGACTGAGACTTGTAATATTTGCTGGTATATAATTGAATAGTATTTGTGTACATCTATTTGTCAAATGTCGGTATTTCTACATCGTTAATTGCAGTTTATCGTCAAAATAAACTCATTACTGAATTTGGTAATTGTGCTAGTCAGTGTCAGTGCATGAAATGCTACACATCATGGGTAACTGCATTACCAAGTATGATATTTACAAATAAAGCTATTTTATTTTATGACATTCTGGTTTTTTAGTTTAGTTATATATTTCAGCCTTTGACAAACTAAAATTTATATATGGGACGCTCGCGCTAAATATGTCTTAACCAAATGACCCAAAAATAATCATGTCACTCACACAGTTTAATTTAAATAATTAATAAATGTGAAACCGCTGGAGAAACCTACCTACTTGCCAGCGGAAACTGGGTAATATCAAGACAAAATTAGGGAAATTTTCTGAACTAAACCCATGACTTGGTGGTACATTTAGACATTTTAATTTCCTCTTCTCCAACTGAGTATTATTAGATATTCCTCGAATTCGAAAATCAGGTTCTCACAGACTTAGAGCTTAGAATTCTTAGACTGAACCAGAGACGACACAATTTCATATTCACGGAATGATATTCCTCGAATCAAAACGTAGTTATTACCAGCGCATTATCGACATTTAATCCTTTGCCGATTTAGAAGCACACGTGTGAGGCAGCGGGCATTGAGACTTATTCATATACTGAAAATACCCGTAAGTCTATATTATCCGTAAGTTTTGAGATGAAACTCATAAAACTGCATTATATGACCAAATCTTCACAAATCCATCGTGGCTTCAGGTTAATCTTGACAGGCTCCGTTGTTTTTTCAGCTGCACTGCCTGTATGTCCTTCAGCACGGTGCCAAGATAATGTTTTTCCGTATTTACAGCTTCCTAGGATTTGTAAAATGTTTACATATCGAAATCCGATACAGAGAACGGTCTAAATCTTCAGAACACAGTGTGCGATTTCGGACATTTTGTTTATGATTAATATCATGCATATTTAACAACTTTCGTCTACAATATTCTTCACTAGACCTTCGACGACGGCAAACAGGTTTCAGACAATTATCGGCGATTAATTTATTTGCTTTCTACAGCCTCTACCTAGGTATCGCGTTCTAAGATATCGAAAAGTAAAAACATTTGTCCGACGCGTCGGCTACAGCTAGACCGATAGTTTTAATTTTCAAAAAGCATATTTACTACTCAGAGCTAAGGAAAGACTGAAAGCATCTAAATAATAATTATTTAGCGAATGCCAAAACTCTTCTTTTCTTCTATATTTTCAGGGCCAACAAAACAAACATACCCACAAAGCCGTCGCATAAATACGACTTAGATAGGAGCCGTTAGCACAGCTACAAAACAGGCTTATAAAAGAATCCAAATATTATAACAACAATTAAAAGGAACGGGTCATTTGCTCACCGGCCAGACGATCGAACCAAGTCCCTCTAATAAACATACGTATAATTCCGATGCTGACAATGTAGACAGGTCCTAGCACCGAGGTTAGGGTTTTTAGTAGTATCCAGACAGTATGCACATTCCTGTCTTAGTCAACCAGATTTTATCCAACGCTAAACTATACAAAACTAGCTGTTTGCCTCAAGAGTGGCGTGCTATGAACCTAGCAGATTTGCAGCTAACAAAAATTTTCTACTAAGACTCTAACAAACGGTAAGCTAAGTGTTTGCCATGCCGTGACTTCAGGAAAATGTAAAACAATCGTTTCCGATGCGGACCCTCAAGTAGACCATTCAGTGAATGATAGTATGTTGATGGTGGAGCTATTTTAACGAATAGCAACTAAAAGGTGGGGGCAGCTATTGTATAGCTGCTTTTGTGGTGGAGCTGGCCTCATCAAGCGAAATCCCAGTGACCCCACAGACCAAATGGGTCTGTCCCCATTAGAAAAGTCCCCGCCATTCACTCCGACAGCAATACACAAAATCTCGACTTGGACAAAAATCAATTCGGTTTTAGCTATATTATAATTGAATTTGGGCTAGCATATGATTATTGATCACCATTTTAGTGTCACAATGTGCATTGTTATAAATAGGAAACCATAACGATAACAACAGCTGTGTTGTCGCATTTGTTTTAGTAGACAATTGTTAACTACAATGGTGAAACGAGGTATAAATATGCGGCTTTGAGGTAAAAGGGCCTTTCATTACAGACAATATTCAACGAAAAAAGAGCAGTATTATGCCCACGGAACCATACAACACCGAATTTTAAACCAAAACACTAAATATTTATATTTCAAATCCAACAATTGAAGAACAATAACTGGGTTTGTTAAGGTACCGTTGCCCAGGACATTCGCAATGATCTTTAAATAACATTATAAATAGCAGCGCAGAGTATGGGTCCAAATCATGAGCCGCGCGGAGTACGGGCTTAAATCATGAGCCGCGCGGGGTACGGGATAAATCATGATCCGCGCGGGTTGCGGGCTTAGATAATGAGCCGCGCGATATATGGGCTTAAATTATGATCCTTGCTGGGTACGGGCTTAAATTATGATCCGCGCTGGGTACGGGCTTAAATCATGAGCTGTGCGGGGTACGGGCTCAAATCATGAGCCACGCGTGTATGGGCTCAAATCATGTGTCGTGGGAGATACGGGATCAAATCATATTCCGCGCAGGGTATCGGCTCAAATCATGAGCCGAGCGGGGTACGGGCTCAAATCATGATCCCTGCGTTGTACGGGCTCAACTCATGAACCGCTTGTATGGGCTCAAATGATGTGCCTTGGGGAATACGGGTCAAATCATGTTCCGCGTGGGGTACGGGCTCAAATCATAAGCTGCGCGGGGTACGGGCTCAATCAATGAGCGACGGGTAAATGGTCTCAGATTGGTGTCGCGTGGAGACACGGAGCAAATCATGTTCCGCGCAGGGTACGGGCTCAAATCATGAGCCGAGCTGGGTACGGGCTCAACTCATGAGTTGCGCGGGTATGGGTTCAAATCATGTGCCCTGCAGGGTACGGGCACATATCATGAGCCGCTTGTATGGGCTCAAATGATGTGCCTTGGGGAATACGGGTTTAAATCATGTGCCGTGCAGGGTACGGGCACAAATCATGAGCCGCTTGTATGGGCTCAAATGATGTGCCTTGGGGAATACGGGGTCAAATCATGTTCCGCGCGGGGTACGGGTTCAAATCATGATCCGCGCTAGGTAGGGGCTCAAATCATAAGCTGCCCAAGGAACGGGCTCAAATCATGAACTGCGCATGTATGGGATCAAATCATGTGCCATGCGGGGTACAGGCTCAAATCATGAGCCCGCGGGGTACGGCCTTAAATTATGAACCGCGCGGGGTACGGGCATAAATTGTAATCCGCGCGGGGTACGGGCTTAAATCATGAGCCGCGAGGGGTACGGGCTCAAATAATGATCTACCCGGGGTACGGGCTTAAATCATGAGCTGCGCGGGCTACGGGCTCAAATCATGAGCCGCTCGTGCTTGGGCTCAAATTATGATCCCTACGGGGTACGGGCTCAACTTATGAGCCGCGGGGGGTACGGGCTCAAATCATGAGCCACGCAGGGTACGGACTCAAATCATGAGCCGGTACGGGCTCAAATCATGAGCCGCGCCGGATACGGATTCAAATGATGAGCCGCGCGTTGTACTGGTTCAAATAATGAGCCCGCGGGTAGGAGGTACTATTAACATTTGTGTATACTATATCCTCAGCAGCTGGCTATTGTCGAAGTGACCAGGTGTTTCCATTAGGTGTGCGCTGTTTAAAAACATTATGGTGCCATTTTATGGGCTGTGTGCAGAAAATTAGGTGATTTCTTTTAGCGGCAGCCGCTAATTTAGCTCATAACTTCGTTTTGTAGGAACTTTGCGTCCCACATTTATTATGCCATTGGGCAGTCAGGTGACTAGGTTGTTCCATTTATTGAACCCTAGTTATACCTGGATGTCTCTGTTTAGTGGGTGGTGTCTAAAATGCAATGTTGGTACCGCCTAAAAATGGATGTAGTCTCGGTTTCCCGTCATGTAGTATGGGCAGTGAAAATAGTTGACAATGAATTTAATGGTTTACTAACGCTAAGTGAAATGAGAAACGTTTTCGAACGTGTGATTATGAAGCCTCAAAACTTGTTGATATAGATGTTGGAGCATTGGGCTTGATAAAGTCTTTGCGCCGAGGGAAAGGGTCGATCGCCCTTAAACAAGTCTCAAAATTTGAGCTCCAAAATATTTGAGCGCGCAAATCTCTACACTTGAGAAGATCAGGTCAGTAGGAAAAATTGAACGGCTTTATCGGGAAAACTATCCGCTCGTCGAAACTCGAAACCATCAAAAAATTGTGTCTAAAATGTTTAGCGCCATTAATCCATTAGCAAAGTAAATAAACAATTACCGAAGTACAGTTCCGTCGACAAACAGCGACAAAACATTCAGTGCCTGTCAATCTCTGGTCCCATAGAGAGATAGGCTGTCTTTAGTTTCATTTATAAATCGAGAGTTCGGGACAACAGATCCAAGCTTAGTTAGGTTGGGGTTCTCTAACGCTTATATAGTTGTTGTCCACAGGCTTAATATGCTGTAAAAGCACGATATGTATATAGCCATTCTTATGTCTGCAGCATCAATTTCTAGATGCTATCATGTCAAATGCACTAATTTGTAATAGGTCTTATGCAAATTGCTCGAGTTCATAATTTGTAGACGGTGGAGTGCCACTTGCACCAATTTTCAGATTCTGACATGCCAGTAGCACCAATTTATAATTGCTGGCACATTAGTTGCACCAATTCGCTAATTGTGTAATGCTAGTTGCATTTATTTCTTGATGATGGCATAACATTAGCACCAATTTGTAGATGGTGCCATGACAGTCGCACTATTTTAGATGATGGCATGCCAGTTGCGTGGATTTGTTGGAGGTGACACGCCAGCTGCACTAATTTATCGATGATGCCGTGGCGCTTTCTACAAATCAGCGAGTAACTGGCATGCCGGCATCAACTGTTTGCTGCATTTGGCATGTCACCTTCCAAAGAGTGTGTAGTTGATGCATGCAAAATGTGAATGCTGCGTAAAATATACATATAATATTTATATATACTATAATGTGATAATTATATATAATATTTATTTACCTAGATTATATCCGCAAGGTGGTACATATAAATTATCTAAAGAACAATATGTATATATATATATACATATACATATATATTTCTTTAGGGTTTGAAGAATGCTTCTTCTTCAGACACGTCCCTGGCCGACAATGGAGGTCGAATCCTTTCCCGGAAATGGCAGTGCAGGCTCAGGACAGACAAACATGGAGAGAGCTGGTCAATGGTCGGGCCCCCTGGATCGCCAGGGGCAGGTATTAGCATTTATATTTCTTTAGTTAATTTATACGTAAATAAACATATGTAAATATATATCCTATATATTTTTTAATTCATACATGAGTTTTGTATGATTTCGATCAATATTGGAGCAGCTGGTTTGTACAAAATGCAGACTAATACAAAGACTACATTCCGGCTTTGCAAAAACATAATATAAAGGCAAGCGTTTTATTTGAAAAAAACTGTCTGGATATTTATAAGAAATGGGTGTCTTGTAAAAAGGAAAAAAAATAAATTATGGCGAGACAAACCGAAGGAAGCGGCGATAGTTTTACTCAGTAGATAGGTGCGGTCGTGTATTGCATCGATATTCTGCGATGATAACTTTTAGGTTGGCATGTTTTTGTCCAAGTTTTATAGCCGTGAGAAAGAGGCAGCGGCAGTTCTAAAAAGGCGTCGACAAGGTTTGGTCCAAAAATTCATCGCTGACAAGAGATCTATGTATTAATTTTAAATGGAGCACTCAGTGGTCAGGAAGCGACTGTATTTTTTTCCATTGCCGGCTATGATAAGGCGCCTCTGGTTGATGTAAAATAGATAATTAAAGAGTGTTTATGAGATTTTTCCTGTTTTGTCCCGATATACGGAATTGTTCGTGGGTAAACTGGAGCAATCCGTTAATAAGAACCTGCCTGGCAGGCATCATTGTACACCCCTGATATCAACTGTTATATTCTTTACTCATAATATCACCAAAGCCTCAGTGACATTATGAGTAGTCCGTCGGTTTAGTGGTGGTAGGCGGGGAGGATACAATAACCCAGGGGGTAACATCGGTCAGAGCTAACCCCTTACAAATGCCACGTACAAGCCATATAACATGTATTTTTATCTGTCTAGTGAAGCTCGCTTGCGAGCTAGAATTCGAGTGGTGAGAAGAATCTCCCGAAGTCTGTTGTAGAAAGCACACACAAACAAAGCCTACACACAGTACGCAGGTGCAGCATTATATAAACCGTGAGTGATGAGTCATAGTTACGCCTGCCTCTTTTGATAGCCAAGGTATGCAGTAGACAAAACATCATACAACGACTACAAAACAATGAACTAACAATTTAATAATTCAATAAAACCCTAAATTGACCGTGAAAAGAACGTTAAAGAATTCAAACCTATACTTGAGAAAAATCTCATTTTTCATACCAAGTATGAAGCAGAAGTGTGAAAAATATTTGCCACACAATATTTTTGACATTCGCAATCAGCTTGTTGGCCTAAAAAACCCCATATCCGACACTAAAACCAACAATAAGCACACATTTAGGTGCATTTCCCACGACTTTTCACCAAATATGACATTTGTCGCCAACTATAAGCTTATAGACTCCAGATTGGGAAGGAGTTGAAAAATTTGTTATATATCATTGGAAAGCGCTGGTAAAGCTACACGGAATAGGCCATTAGTTTACGGATACTTATTGAGAAAAGTCCAAAAACTGGAGGGGTGCCCGAAAAATGGGAAAAAATGACGTCATTTTGCCTCATAACTTTTCCCACGGCAAAAAATTCAAAAATCGGGCTCCGTCACTACACCTAAATCGACCATTGCGGTTCGAATGAGCTATCTTGCATCAAAATCCGCCCAACCGTTATCGAGATCTGGGTGCGACAGACACACAGACACACACGGACAGGACCTCCTCAACCCCCCTCCAAAGCCAAAATTGAAAATTCTCGTTCCACTCGAATTCAATAATTGGATATATTCGGTACATATCCAGATATTTATGTGATATAGGACAG
>JASANE010027603.1:0-55765 GCA_030248225.1 Trileptium ribeirensis
AATGCATCAACGTTGTATATACACAAATCAATTTATTTCCCGAGGACCGACCGGACACCCCTAATAGTGATCCGTTTCTGTGATACTTGGTGCCCAAAATCATCCCGTGCACCGTCGGGTGGTGGAGTGTGACCATACAATTACAATACAAAGCATATACCATGGTTTATTTCATAACAATAGTAACAATACCAATCGCACGATTTATACCGAGGTCACACTCCACCGGTATCCGGCCGTCCGTTTCCTTTATTCCCCATAATTTTAGTGCACTTTTAATGTTGTATCATTTTCGAAAGAATTGGGCTGTTACATAGTATATGGGAAAGATAGATAGATCATTGCAAAATGGATTTTAGTCTATAATATCATATAAAAATTAGTATAATAATTCAGAAAGTAATAATATAGTAACATTTGGCACTTGGCAGGTTGGTAATTAGGTTCGCCTCTAATCAAGAAAGTTTAATGTGTGACGTCATAAAAGAAATGGTCACATTGTCGGTCAGCTATTGTCCGGGAACAAACGCCTTTCAACTCAAGTTTAACCCTTTTTCTCGCGTAAGAAAATATATTTTTGACTAGCTAGAAACTGTTCGGTAAGCCGATTTACAAAAAGTATCAAAATAATGGTAAGCGGAGTCATCTTAAGCTGGATTGAACATTAGTGAATACGATGAAATCAATTATAGTTGCGTGGTACGTATCCGTTTCGGCAGTCGGTGAGTACCTACAAAAGTTAAAAACGCTAGAAATTAATATTTTTCCAGAAAATTGTCATCTTGTAAAGTCTCTAAAACGTCAGTTTTTTATCGTTGAAGGGAGACATACGTTTTCTGTATTTATATGTGTTAAATATATTCGCATCGTACACAATTATAGCTGTCTATATTGGTGTTGAAGAATTAGTTGCAATGTCCTTCTGTACAGAAGACTACTACGACTGATACTAGCACATTCCGTAACATTGAATTATTCTTTACCTTCAGCATTTGCAACGACTTGTAAATTTTCAAGATTCCGGGCAAATACCCTTGTTCGTGACTTGGCATCTTGGCGGTTATTGTTCGACGAAGGTTCAATCTATAAAATAACTACCTTCAAGCGTTAAAAATCTGCAGCATATAACAAGACAAATAGCGTTGTACGACTTTTATTTTGTTTTTTCACTACAGCGGTGAAATTTGAAATACACATATTTATGAACTGATGTCGCTACAGTTTGTCGCCACAACACGGTACTTCCCGGCTGACCTATTCACGAAACAAGATTTTTATCTGAACGCATTTCCTGGAGTGAAGGTTTAACCTGATTAAAATCAAGAACACAATGTATATTTTACCAATATACATTACCTTGATTGTTATCGTGATTAACTGTATAATGTGTGACCTATCAAAATTTAAATTTTTCCTGATGTCTGCTACATTTATTACCGTTTATATTTGTTGTAAATGTATGTACGAAATAGAACTGCGTTATCGTTATAGAATAATCAGCTGTCAAGGCAACAGAAACTGTCTCCTTCCCTACGTATTCATCTTTCTTGCTACGTTTATAATCTGTCTCTATATCTATATGTGTCTCCGTGTATGTGTCTACATTTGAGAATGTTTAATTATCTATACATGGGCGAGCTCCAAAGTCCCGGAGGGATAGCGAGTGCCACGAGGGCGAGTTAATACCCAGTGATCAACTGCTCGGCGGAAATTGGTCAGGGGGATACATTTAAAAAATTTTTGGGACTCAGCATTGGGTAAAATTTTCCGTCGATTTTAGCCATCTTTTCCAATTGTCTTTCGATTTTTGCCAATTTCGCTCATTTTTCTCTGTTTTTTTTCCAAAATTCTTCGTGCACCTTCGGCGTGGGGATTACGGAGTTTGTGGAGCCTCAGGGTATCAGGCTACCTTCCAAGGGGAATTGAAACCACGCAAATGGGCGGTGGTCAATGTTTTATTGATTGCGATAATGATACTCCTTGTCACCCTTATGAGCATGTATATTATTTTCTAGTTATATATGTGTTGATCTATCCAATCTAAGCGTGCATTTCGTGGGTGTGCTTGTCTGTGTGTCCCTATGCATACGTCTACATGCGTCTATGTGTCTTAGCATATTTATGTCAGGGTGCATATCGGTATATGTGTGTCTCAGAGTATGTGCCTACGTCGCGGCTATCTGTGCGTATCTCTTACAAGTGTCTATATGTCATTCACTGATACAATATTACTCTTGCTTTTTGTATATTTCTCTATATATCTGTGCGTCGATTGTGTACGTTTGTGTGCATGTATTTATTTATAAGGGACGTGTGTGTCTTCTGAATACACTTATATATGTGTCGCTATATGCTGATTACGAATTCCTATTTGCGGGACTCCGGCGAAATTTGGCCACGTGTTTTTAAATACGTGTTGTCCTCTGTTTGTATTTATCCACGTCTGCACTGCAGCATTAATAAATAGCTGCCAACTAAAGTCAAAACTCTTTAAAATTGCACCTTAATTTTATTTGAGATGCATATTTCTTAGGGTCAACGCAATAGCTTAATCATGGGTTAATCTTTCAAAATCATTAATATGACCAATATGAGCGGCTGGATATGAGGATACTCCTTCCTTATCAGATGCGCGCTGAAATTTAAAATTGCCTGCAGCACACATAAAACAATAAAATTTTATGTGATAAAACAAACAAATTTATGTAGCTCGTGGTTTAATCTAGAAATGCATATAGTTTGTTGAGTTTTTCCATAATCATCAAAATACAATAAACAAAACAACCAACCATATTACGAGATTTGAAAATTTTATTTTAATTCATTATCAATTCGATTATTTCATTAACATTGCAGTAAAACCAAAAACTTACATAATTGTACATTATGGTAAATTTAGTTTTATGTGGGGTGCGTCCATCTGCACAGCGTGATGACGACACCCCAGTTAAGTGCTGTGATCGCTGCACACTCTGGATTTGCCTAAACTGCGCTGAGATAACTGTCGCTGAATACGACGTGCTCATCAATAGTAGTCGTTTATCGACTTTTCCCTTCTACTACTATGAATGTGATGTAAAGGCGCGGGCTGGTCTTCTCAACGGTGTGACAATTGCGAGAAAATTAGATGAATGATCCATTAAGTTTGAGACACTTTTGTGAGCATCGAATCGCAGGTTAAAGCTAAGGCTAATCAGTTTAATGTAGACGTCTTCGGGTGAAATTTAGCCAACTCAAATCAGTAGTCCAGCCGGAGCTGTAAGCCGAACCAATTGCGGAGATGCGTAAAGATATTTCAGTTCTTGTTTTAAAGAGTGAATGTGGTTCTATATGAACCCAATGAGCGCATATATCGCTGCGGTAATGTCTTTATGCGGAACATCGGACAAAGTATGGCTGCGGAAAGTGACAACGAACAGCGCAATCGTCACGACGGAGATAAAGTGGGCCTCGTGCTACAATCTGTTAGTGTTGCTTTAGCGTCATTGATTGTCTATCGTTTTTGCAAATGCGCTCCTGAAAAGTGCCACTCTATCATGGTGCATTTCATTGACGAATTTTGCAAACAAACCGAGCATAGCATAACTATAAAGGTTTTGTTCATGGCTTTCTCGAAAGAAACTGACTTGTTGTATTTTGTAAATTCATGTAAACCAGACTTAAAACATATGAATGATGAGACACCAGTGACCTAATGGTATTGTATTTTTCTGACAGCGTCAAGAATACTATACACAAATGCATTAAAAAAGAGCGCAAATTACAGCATGGCGTTTGTAGCCGAAACCATACAACACTGTAGAAAATTGGATCATTTCAAACTCCACCTGAGTTATAAAGAGAACTTTACATAATAAGAATTTTTGGGCTAGTTTACATCATTCTATTGTGTCAGTACATTTGCTCGAACTAATGCGTTAAAATACTATCGTGAACACTATGACGTCAAAGACATCGTATAAATGGATACACGCGGATACTGCGTGGGCGATATATATTCATACTCTAATTCTTCACAACATAACATTCACGTAATAGATTTTTACCTTACAATATCAAGTTTTCCAAAAAAAATTGTTGCCATTACGATTTCTATTAAAACCAGTAAATCGCAAAGCAAGTAAAAACGGAACGAGTGTGGCTACTCTGCGCTTTTTAATATTTTGTCTTTTTAAAATCCATTTCCCTAAGCCCGCTTAAAGTCCCATGATAGCAATTATACGCCGGCAGTACTTCAATGGCAACACTACTGTCATTCGAGCCATATGTCCAAACCGAACTGTTTATGTGTTCTTCCAATTATCCAAAAGACGCAAAAAGTATACCTTGATATATACAAATATTTGTAGTCAGCCGTTAAATTAAACATACGTGACTTACTTCTTATGATAGTGTCAGTACCTTTATCCTGCTTCAAATTACAGGATAACCGAGATTAACTTGTGACATCACGCACCAAGCTCCTGTCCGTTACCTATTTCTGAAATGGCTTCACCAAAAGTATACTCCTATGTGTATGTCGAAATGTCAAAAACTATAATAACTTCGTAATGGTTTGAAATTAGAAGCAAACAACCGAAACCATTGCATTTTGATTAGCTAGTAAATACCGGAATTTAAAGGACATATGATATTTTACCATTTTGACTATAAAAACTATACCTCACGCAATGTTTGTTTAATTTAACTTATCTTGGATTCCTCTCGGATAAAATTTAAAATCCACGCCCAGGTGTTTAACGTTTTTATTTTCAATATTTTAATCAACTGATTGCTGCTGTATAATACTACACACTATGAACTAAAGATTGTAAAGAAAAACAATCGATTGCGTCAAAAAGTTAAAGTAGTATTAAATTCAAATTTAGAAAATTTGTGTAACCTGGATTCCACTGAACTAAATAGAATTTGTTCCAGTGATACATCTTACTTAACAAAACACTTCTACTAGCTATGTAGATGTTCGGGACAAATACGCGATAGTCACATGTTGCAGTACATATGTCCCCGATAGACACTTCACACTGTTGGGACAATCGTGTGACACGGTGCACAATCGTTACTTTGAATACCAAATGGCAGACAACTCCAAGCATAATTTTCAAAACATCACAGTTCCGGCGACTATAATATTAAATATCCAACCTATTCTGAAGTATTTTAAGCGTGTTCCGGCAGAACTTCGTAAACACAGCATGCCCATTGCAATCTTCACCAGTGTAAGCGGTCAAGCTTATAGACAGTTGCTGAGCTAAGAAGAGAACAAAATGAGCCGCCGCAACAACCCCCCTGGAAATTGATGTATATGCCGAAAACCGAAGACAATCTGTTTCTCCCCCCCATCTGTTCGTCCGATTTTATGAAAAAACAAAAGACAAAAAATTCACAAAAAATAAATGCAGCATTAGTCGGCTAACGACGATGACACTGCCGTGGGGGGGTCGCTATGGAAGATATTTAGGGGCACCCAAAAAGCATAATTAGGGTGACTGCCCGCATATCTAAGAACCATCCAAACACTAAGTAAGCATGGAAAATTTATTTTTAAAGACCGAACCACTCTACTCTATTGGAGAAACAAAACATAAATTATTTTTTTGACCGCTGGAAAAGAAAAAACCCCCGTGGGTATTAAGTGGCGATTACATTAAAGAGGGCCGCCCCCAATATTTACTCTCCACCCTGGATGTCTCTTCCACCATAACTTTTATAATATCTTGGGGACACTATTTTTTCTCATATTTTATTCAGATAGTGTGCATATGAAAAAAGGGGACGGATGCGTAGGGCGCAATCCTCAAACACTGCCCCTATACCACCGCCTCTATTAAAATCCTAAGTGGGGAGTGAGTATTAAAAAATTGCCCCATTTTCTTGATCAGACCCAAGAAGCTATGGAGCCCAGCAGGCCGCAAGCGCTCACCACGTGAGTTGGGCCAACGCGCGCTAGGTTGCGCGCATGTGTCGAGTTTTGGAATAATTGCAGGGGTAAGCAGGGGGGGGCAGGAAGCGCGGCCTCCTCCAGGGTATTGAGAATAGGCCGTTATCCCCAATATTAACATCCCAAGCGGATTTATTTAATTCAATTTAGTTGTGTTAAACGCTGGAATCAAAGATGGAAATTGCCCTAGAAAATTGAAACTCAAGTGGTTTTGCCTAGTTAAGGTCCTGATATGCTCCGTGTTAGAGCATTGTAGCCTATGTGGCCCCACAGAGTTCCGACAAGGCCTGAGAGTTTAATGTCGGAAGGTCAACGGCGTGGCCTGCTTTTCTTGGACTAGTGTAACTTTTGTCTAGTCGAAGCAAAGTGTATGGGAAAGTCCCTAGTGAATTTTTAAGATAGCGGGGAATGCGTGTTGAATTTGTCTGACGACTCCTTAGACTTTCATTCCTCGGTTCAAATGATCAAACAAAAATGACACAAGGCCGTGCACGTCAGTGCTTGGGACATTCTCGCCCACAAGCCGTGGCGGGCAGTGCCTGCTTGTCCGAGCGGACAGACCAGCAGTTTCCTATCGTCTCGGTATAAATAAAGATTGTACCCGGTTCCTATGATACAAAGTTTATTTACAGGATCAAGATTTATTGTCGGGACGAGTGCTTCCTATCGGCTATCAAGGCGGATTAAGTGAGTCAAGTCGGGGAAGTTTAGTAGTAACTCGGGGCTGTGGCGTCGGTTCAATACACTATGGGGTATAGGGCGTTGAAAGGAGAACAGGGGCAGAGCGTGCAGATGTCCGCCAGTTCGCCAGTTATAAAGGATCGCCCATGTGAAAGTTTTGTCCACCCGGAGTGTCTCTTCCACCATCAATTATATGATGTCTTGGACACCATGGTGTTTCTGATCTTATTTTCAGATAGTGTACATGTAATAACGGGACGCAGCTGCATGGCGCAACTTCCTAACACCATGCCCATACGACCCCGGCTATCATAACCTCAAGGGTGGACCGTGAATTTTGAAATTTTGCCACTTTTCTTGGTCAGACCCAAGAAGCTATGGAGCTTAGCAGGCCGCAGGCGCGCTTCACGAGGTGTGTTCGGACCCCGCCCGATTGGTTGCGCACGTGTCTAGTATTCCGGTATGATTACCGAGGCCCCTCGAGGAGGTTGACATCGAAACCTGCTCACAGGTCATAATGTCCAACCGATGTTCCCTATACTGGTCTAAAGGAAGTTGGTTAGTCCAGCGTTACCTAAAGTTTAAACGCGTGATAATTGAGGTTTACCATGTGAATTTCGGGTTCAATTTGGAAAATTACTGTCGAACACTTCAGCCGGTTGCAGCCTATGTGGCCTCCACAGGGTTCCAAGAGAGTCCCTGAGAGTTTAACGTCGGACAACCTAGTTAGTAACTTAATTATATTGATATTTAGTGATAAAGTTTTCCTAATAAATTTTATCTCTGGCGTGAGTGTAACTATTGCACGAGTGAGTTCGATAGATAATTTCGTGGATCACTCTCGCCATCGTTCCGTCACTCTTGTATACAAACACTGGTGGCGAACCGCGCGTGTCAGGGCTTGGGATATTCTCATCCGCAAGCCGCGACACTTGGGATTGGCCCGTAGATTCGGACGTCCATATCACGCTTCTTAATCCAAGGACACAGGACGCGGTTGACTGCTTTTCAAACCTTTTATTTCAACTGTATGTACAATTGCACGGGTTAAGGGCAAAACAGTTAATATGATGTGTCAGCGATAACATAATGATATAGCTGCACCATCGGTGTGGATTACGTGTTACGGGTTACGAGGGCCAACTCGACCGGGCATCAGACATCTCTATCCCAGCGCTCCCAATGCTAGCGTCGTTCATGCGGCTATGGATACCAGAACAAAGACTGATGTGCTACGAAGCTCGCTCGGCGCGGCGCGCTGCGCTACCACGGTGCCCGAAAGAATGAGGTGCACGCCAGGGTTACCACAAAATCTGCGTGGATAAATCCCTACGACTATGGAGTTCCATTTAAATAATGATGTGTCACCTACGACGCGGGTAGGGGTATAGTTCCGGATACCAAACTGGGGATGGTGCAGCTCAGAGCGTGAGTACGGGCACAAATCAATGTAAGGTCATAAACATCAGAGTTTAGTACAAAATGCATGGTCATAAGCACGAAGATATGGTAAGAGACAGTGTATAATTATAATGATCGCATCGGGTACACCGCAATTTGGCGTAGGCTAACAAATACTGAATTGTAATGTGCGGCCTACTCAAGACCGTCAGATATGCAGAAACTTCATCCGGTATACGTCCTAGCCTGTAAATTGCCTACCGTCCCTGTTGAGCTTTCTACATTGTTTCGCCATCAGAGCAGGTTTTGTGCCCTATGTGAACTACGACGGTTCCAACGGCTAATCGTATTCTAGGTGAAATATTATGCTTAGTTTACTGAGACATACTACCATTGTGTCATTGCCTTCGATCACGTATATCCTATAGTACCGATGAAAATTTGGGCTGGCCCCTTTTTTAGCAAATGGTTGTCGTACGGCGAGGAAATTAACTGGGGTGATAGAATTCACCCTGAACCACATTGTACGTGCCAGGGGCGCAGTTTTGAACACTTTGAGAGGTCGCCCCTAGTTACTATTGCGACGGCCTAAATAGGTGGGGGCCCGAGCAAGTGCCATCTTTGGCGATCTCCTAAGCAACCGATGTCGCGGTTCTAACAGTTTTGACGGGTGATCGCGACTGTCCCGTCGTTAGAACTGCGTTGCACTCTGGGGTGCATTTGGCATTTACGTATGGAGCACGGGACGCTTTGGGAGTCGGCCCCTATTTCGACGGTGGCCTTTCTTCTAGACAGTGCTGGCTAAGTCAGCGGGGTCGTTAGTCAGAGGGACACAGGGCATTTCGTCCTCGGACGTGTCTGTGTCCTTTTTTGTTGGTTTCTTTCTTTCTCCTTTGCCTCTTTTGTCGTTCTTTCTCTCTGCCTCTCCCTAACGCCTATCCTACTGCACTGCATACGCTGCAGTTGTATAGTGTCTCGACTGCACTATCGAAACCGCGCAGTCGAGTTATTATCGACATATTCGTCGACTCTACTAGAACATGTAGAGTCGAGTGGATAATACTGAAGATTCTGCAGCGGGCCTAAATTCCCCGTGCAGGATCAAGTCTGAAAGCTGGAAAATGAAAAAGGAGAGAGGCAGAAACGAGGAAAAAGCTAAGTCGGGGCATACATAGTACATAGCCTAAGGGCAGGGTCATCAGTGGCTGTCGGGTTCTCGGGCGGTCGGAGCTGATCTCTAGACAGTGCTCTTATGGCTTTTCAACGATGATCAATCCCAACACTGGCGCTACATGAAAGCAAAATAATTGAATTAAGGCAGTACACAGAAATCGTTCCTTTCGGAAAGCAAACACCTTATGCTCAAGCTGAGAGACTTAGAATTTGTTCAGTCTTTTGTATTCCCCTGTCTTAGCTCATTTGGATAAATGAAATTTTGGAGCTTCCTAAAGCCCAACGGAGGCTAGTCCCCCGTTCCTACCAGCAACGTCAGTTCGAGCTCAAACACGGCATGAGCGTCGGCCTGTCAATTAAACTGTAAATTTTATAAACCAAGACTATAAACAGCCAAGCAAGTCCCTACTATTTCTAGGGCAAAAATTTTTTTACTGTGGTCGACTCAGGAAAATTCGATAATCCTAACTCAAGAGCGGCAAGTCATGTCAACATGGACGAGGGGCGTCCATTTAAATTTGTCGTACCTAAGACCACGGGGAATCAGAAAGACTTCGACTTTGGTGCCTACAATTTAGTACCATCCCGTGCAATCGCCCACAATGCCCAAAACGTAACTCGACTTGAGGAGGTTTGTCAAGGAACTTGTAAAGGCGTAGCAAGTCGGCGTGGGACGCAAGACGTCCCATGACAGACGTCAAACTAACCTATGGGGTACGAGGTTGCGCTATTCTCAATGAAACTTCTATGAATGGTCTGTCACTGTTACATTTATGGAAAGTAAACTCCCATGATCCAGGGCACTCCGAAGCTTCACTTATACTCTTCGATCCGGGGCAGCACTAGCTAACTCCCTTCGCTAGACGTAAAATGTCTACGCGGATCCTCCAACGGTCGAATCCCATTTCAAACGCAAGCCAAAAAGAAAGCACGAGAAGGTAAAATCATTGGAAAACCAACCTACAAAAACATTAGCGTCGGCGCCGGTCAGTAAAGTCGACCGAACTCCACGCTGCCGAAGTCGAACTGATTCCAAGAGTGGACGCGTTGGTCGTCGCCTCAAATTTTTTGCCTATATTGTAGGATAGCGATTTTGTCGCCATCCAATCGCTGACGATTTTTTGACGCCCACTTTTTGAGTTAAAACCCAGGCCCTCAATTAGAAAATTCCCCAAATGCTATTTTTGACAGGTATCGTAAACCCTGGATCCCCTTTAGAGAGAGTCGGCTTCAATCGAAATCGCCGACATCAAGTTTGAACCCTCCGAATACTCGGAGGTCAAACATCTGCAAGTTTGACCCGAATTTTCTTGAAATCTTGAACCCTATCCCATCTGTGTCTTCAAATTCACGTCAATCAGCTTAAACTTTCTTACCCGAAACCCATCACTCAAGTCTTTAAACCCCTTACCTAACCTAAATCGTCCGTTGTTCCCCAACAGTCCCACAAAAGTGATTCAATCACCCGGCAAATTTGAAATTTGAAAATCAACTTTTATACATAGGTATGGTTGGAATAAGCTGAGAATTCGTTATTGTTTCAGGTCAAACCCGCCTTCATGTCCTCATTCATCAAACTTCGTTGGCTAACCCGTCGATTTCAAGCTTAATTCCTATTGTTCCACGAGTTAGCGGTCCCATCCATCACCCTCGTAGCAACCCGCAAGCTTCTCAGAATTCAATTCGAGACTGGATTTCCCTATCAAACTCATGGCACAACGTGCACACATTGCACGTTTACATGTCTGCTCATGAGATAAAGCCAAACATTGCTATCTGGCACGTTCCCAAGTGTCGAGGCAGCAGGGTTCGTAAGCGTCCCCGGGGGGTAACCACGACGGGAATGAACCCATCTTGGGGTTGAGAATGCAGCATTCTCCCAGGAGCTCGCAACCGCCAGGGGGCCCTAGTCAGGGGCCTCAGGAACCCACGATTGTGCCTAAAAACACTCTTCCTCCCCAATCGTTCGTGTCCAGGCCGGCCGTAAAACTTATAATTTTAGTGCGATCTTGTACGTCTCTTCCCCTTTAGTCCTGTTTTTTGTCTTGTCCTCCAGTACAAGTCCGTACATACATATATATACATATATACAACTCACATAACACATTGCAAATACATACAGTACTCATGAGCACACACATAGACAATACACACAAGACACACAGGCGACCTGAGCGACAGAAAGGTGGCTCAACTTCGCGGCGAAAACACACAACACCACAGCACAACAACAACAACAACAACCGATCAAAGAAGTCGGTTAGAGATAGAAAAAGAAAACAGAGCGAAAAGGGCAACGAGGATACGGAGAGCAAAAACAAGGGGCACGGGAAAGAAAGCGGGACAAGGGACTCCCTGGGGATTTTCGAGGGGCTGGGGTGAGATTCGGTCCCTGGACGAAGAACGGGGCCGATCGATACCGAACACGAGGGGGTGGACAAAGTAGCGGGTCGGGACCCACATTTGTGTTCCGACATATGTAAGCATGTAGGGTTTCAGCGGGTTTTCCTTCTCTAACGGCTGGGCGGAGCGACGCCCGCCGGGTATCGTTGGACTCGCCTTGAATTTAGTTGCCCGAAAGGCAGCGGTTAGAGGGGCACTAAAATCATCACCGATAGAGAGTGTCAATGGTGGTGGAGGCGCTTTAGTCGGCCGTCTCGGGTTAACGGGGCAACGGGCGAAGGCCCACCGGGTATATTTGGAGATGTCTCGGCTTGGTGAACGCAATGAGGGGCGATTTGCCTACTTTCGAATTAGAAATAAATTTTCGGTTGTTTTGTACCCAGCTTTCGTTGATATTCCGAACTAGGGGCAATTTAGCGGGTCATTACGGGCCAGCGAGAAGTCGGGCGGAGGGCCACCGTATATCGTTATGTTCACCGCAGACAGGCGAGTTGAATGAGGATCTCAGGTATACGTTTAGTGTCAGTGGTCGAGTACGGGGTTGGTGGAAACAGACGGAATGTTATATCGGATTTTCGTAGTGCATTATAGAACAGAAAGATAACTCATGCAACAGCGGGATGACTTGTCCGGTCGAGACCCGCCGCGTCTCGCTAGATGCCTCAATGGATCGACTACTCAAGGACGTGTACAACTCCGGTCAATTATTCGACGATGAGGAAAGGACCGGTTACTATAGCGCTAATCAAATGATTTTGGGGCGTTGCAGACGAGGGAGCACTGAGATCTCGGAGTGTAGACCGATGCCGTTGACAAGAGAGGATTTGTCCAGTGGGGCGGGAAAAGGAAGTACCGGGGTGTGAAAATCAAGTATCTACACACACATACATACATATATATACCTATATTCATACCCAAGTTATATCTACTAAAACCATTGTCATCAGCCAAACTTAGCGTAAGTAAAGCGGCTCTTGGTTTCCAGTTGACGTGTTTGTCCTCTGATTTAAAGTTAAGTCTTGGTGCGATCAGTGCCATTTTGGCCTCAACCGAAAACCCGTGAAATTCCCTATCGGAAAATACTCGTGCCCCCGAAATTTAAGCCGTTAGACGGCTACGGTCCGACAAACGAGCCCGATGACCGTCATTTCCGACTAATCGGAGACTACCGTACCCCTTATTTAAGCTTTTAGCTTTTCGTCGTTTCCGTGACCATGGCGAAGTGTATTACGTGCAACCATGATTACATACCTTATTCAGCTTGTGTAAAATTCGATATTTTTGGTTTTGATTACTAGCATGCTAATGGTCTCGCTCAATTAATCAGTGGCCTCCTATCCCCGGACAGTCACAAATTTAAAGTTTCCATGGGGAAATAGGGCTAGTGGTCGAGTTCCGTTAAATTTTCCTATCCTGATGCCGGTTAGGGGTTCTAATACATTCTTCTTCGATCCAAATTTAAGCCTTTTATCCAAAACAAGCTTCCTATGGGCTTGCGTGAGCCTGTCCAAACATACCATTATAAAATAAGCCTGCAATGCAATATCACTGACAAAATAAGCGTATAAAATAGCAATAAGCAATGCATTTATCAATGACCATGGCACCATGCAACATACGAAAATTTCGTTCCTTCAAGCCGTGTTTGGTGCGATCCGCGACCCATTTAACGCCGAATTTTTGCAAAGCGTACGTAACGGGCCGGAACGGTCCTGTTACATATGTAATAACGGTGACACAGCTGCATGGCGCAACTTCCTAACACCATGCCCATACGACCCCGGCTATCATAACCTCAAGGGTGGACCCTAAGTTTTGCAATTTAGCCACTTTTGCTGGTCAGACCCAAGAAGCTATGGAGCTTAGCAGGCCGCAGGCGCGCTTCACGGGGTGTGTTCGGACCCCGCCCAATTGGTTGCGCACGTGTCTAGTATCCTGGTATGATTACTGAGGTCCCCCAGGGAGGTTGACGCCGAAACCTGCTCACAGGTCATAATGTCAAACCGATATTCCCTATCCTAATCTAAAGGAAGTTGTTTAGTCCAGCGTTACCTAAAGTTTAAACGCGTGATAATTGAGGTTTACCATGTGAATTTCGAGTTCACTTTGGTTTATTCCCTGTCGAACACTTTATCCATTTGTAGCCATATGGCCCCCACAGGGTTTCGACATTCCCTGAAATGTTTATCGTCGGACTATCTACATTGTAACGCGGTAACTTAATTATATTGATATTTAGTGATAAAGTTTTCCTAATAAATTTTATTTCTGGCGTGAGTGTGACTATTGCACGAGTGAGTTTGATAGATAATTTTGTGGACCATTCTCGCTGCACTGTCGTTACACAAATATCTCATTATTGGCGGCGGACCGCTCGTGTCAGGGCTTGCCGTGGTTGCGTCCGCAAGCCGTGGCACGAAGGGTCGGCCCGTTCACTTGAACGTCCTTATCACGCTAAGAGTTCAACAACACGGGACGTCAACAAATTTTCAAGATTTTATTTAGTGTTATATACAGTATCGATTAGTGAAGGGCAAACAGGGTTATGCACGAGACAATACAATTACGGCGATAACACCCTATCACTCCAGTCGTTTGTTCCCTTATCTATTTCTAGAAGGGGAATGGGGCGGCACGATCGACGACATTCCCGGCAATACCAGGCCAGAATCTTTACGCGAGGCGTTTACTTATTAGCTGCAACAAACTCAGTTACAACGCGGGACGGGCGTTCTGGAGTGCTTCGAAATTCGCTCTCGATAACGCGCGGCGCTACAAACACTCTATGGAAATGCAGGAAAAAGGAAGGGGAAAAACTGGGCGACGTTCTGGGTTCGTCGTAGGTCTGTCAAGCGGGGACAAGGGAGGCAAGCGTGCACATAAACTAACGAAAGTACGACAAGGCGGCTGCGAATAATTGCTGCTACAAGGTTCAGGTTACAACGCTACGTCTCTGCTAAAAAGGGCTAAAATTATTGTGCACGTGAGAATATGATCCCATGGTACAACTCCGAGCACGATTATATTAAACGAATCAATTGTGGTACAATTCAAAGCCGGGGTACACATATAATTGATCAGTCATGATACAAACAAGCGAAACCAATGTTGATTACATCATAAATAAAGTAGCCCGGGGGTAGACAAATGCCTAGAGGCTCCATCCGGTGTATTTTCCTAGTCCTGTAAACCTTCCTAATGTCCTCATCGAGTCTCTCACAACGTTTCGCCCTTAAGACAGATCTTACCCTAACTGACAATCGCTGTTCCTCGGTGTCTCTAGCAGTCCAAACTGGAGTGGAGATTTTGCTCCTTGTTCTACAGATTCGTAAATGGTAGGCGTGTGACAATAGGGTTGATTTTGGTGGTGGGGTATCAGTTGAACCGCGTTATATTGGCTGGGTACACAGTTTTAATCACCTTGAAGGGTCGCCCCTAGTTATTTTTCAGCAGCCTAAATAGGAGGGAGGGCGTGAGCAGGTTCTGTCTTTGGCGATTTTCTAGGCGACCAATGTCGCCCTTTCTTACTGTTCTGACGGAATGTCGCGCCCGTCCCACAACGGGGACTCGTTGCGTTCGGAGGTGGGTTGGTATTTTCTTTTGGGGTTTGTTTTGGTTGGTCCCTTTCTTTTTTCTTTCTTTGTCTTCTTGGTCGTTCTTCTTTTTTCTGTCCTCTTTCTATCGCTCATCCGAAGACCTTATTACACCGCACGCATCGAAATTGTACAGTGTCTCGACTGCACTATTGCAATTGTGCAGTCGAGTTATCACTAAAATTTTAATGAAATTTATCAGACCTCGATGGTCGAGTGGTTAGTACTAAAAGTCCTGCAGCGGGCATAAATTCCCCGTGCAGGATCGAATCACAAAAAGGGAAAATGAAAAAGGAGAGAGAGACATGGTAAAAAGCCAAATCGGGGCATACATAGTACATAGCCTAACGGGCAACCAGATAAAAATTTAAAAGAACTGCTAAACTCAGCGATCGAGTCGCTCTAAAAAGAAAACGGGGTTTTGCACTTGCTCGGTTTGGGATCCAAATGATTCGCGAGGGGACACGATTTTTCTTTACTAACGCGAGGGTATAGTGACTTTATTTTGAACATGGGGCACCCGAGCGTGCCTTTGAAAACGTGTATTGACCGATCATGGCATCTAGCCATTCTGCAGGTTCATTTTGGCAGCGGACAGTTTCCTACGCACTACGATCAAGCTTAACCACATGTGTCTATTATAGTGGACTCTGGTAAACCTAATAGCCTTATCGAGACCGTTTCAATATCAACATTATAAAGCAGTATCTTTTATGAGCTCCAGGCAAGTAATGTCATAGGACTGTTGAGAACTCGAGTAGTCAGGGGTTGATCCCTATGCAACGTTGGTAATAACCGTTTTAATAAAGACAAGTTGAATACGAGCAAACTTGTGCAAAGAAGGTACATAAGAATCGCTCCTTGTGGAGTGCCAATACCTTATGCTCAAGCTGAAATCACTTAGAATTTGCTTAGTCTTTTATATTTTCTTAACTCAAACTGATAAACGAAATTTTGGGGCTTCCTAAAGCCCGACGGAAGCTAGTCCTCCGTCCCTAACTGCGAGATCAGTCCGAGCTCAAGCAGCGGCATTAGCGTCGAACGATCCACTAAGCTGCACATTTGTAAACCATAAACATGAACAAGTGAGCCTGTTCCTATAAATCGTAGGGGAAATTTTACCGTGGTCAGCTCAGGAAAAATTCAACTACCCTAACTCAAAAGCAACAGATCATGTAAAATATAGACGAGAAGCGTCCCTTTTAATTTGGCTTACCTATGACCACGGGGAATCAGAAGGACTTCGGCTTTTGTGGTTACAACCTAATACCCTCCGTGCAATCACTGAACATGCTCAAAACGAACTCGACTAGAGGAGGTTGGTCAAAGAACACGCAAAAATGTAACCGGTTGACGTGGGCAAATAAGACATCCTCCGACGGGCGTCTGCTCAAGCTATCGAGAGTAAAATCTTGCTATAACTGAGTAAAATTCGATGGTCTGTTACATTTTGATCTGGGGAAAATAAACCCCCATACTCCTGGTTCATTTCCTGACTTACGATATTCGGTCCGGGACAACAATTGCTAGTCCCCTCCTTCCGCGAGACGAAAGATGCCTACGCGGGTCCTCCATCGGCCGAATCCCATTCCAAACGCAAATCGAAAGAAAAGCACGGAAAAGTAAACAAATTGCGAAACCGATGTAATAAAACTCTAGCGTCGGAGCCGGTCAGTAGAGTCGACCGAATTCCGCGCTGCCGAAGTCGAACTGATTCCAAGAGACGACGCGGTAGTCGTCGCCTCAAAATTTTCGCCTATATTGAAGGATAGCGATCTTGTCGCCATCCAATCGGCGATGATCTTTTAACGCCCACTTTTTTAGTTCAAACCCGGGCGCCCAATCAAAAAATTCCCAAAATTTTATTTTTGACACCTATCGTAAACCCTGGGTCCCCTTTAGAGAGAGTCGGCTTCAATCGAAATCGCCGACATCAAATTTTAACCCTCCGAGTACTCGGAGGTCGAACATCTGTGAATTTAGCCCAAATTCTAACGAGATCTTGAACCTCATCCATCGTTACTTTTAAATTTATGTCAAAATTTGATCCAAAGATCATTACTCAGATCTCTTAAATCTCTTACCTAATCCTAAATCGTCCGTTATCCCCCCAACTGTCCTGCAAAAATGGTTGGATCACCCGTCAAATTTAAAATTTTAAATTCTACTTTTCTACAGAAAGATGCTTGGAGTAAGCTAGAAATCTGTCCTCATTTCGGGACAGATTGGTCTTCTTGTCCTCATTCATCAAATTTCCGTCAGCTAACTCGTCGATTTAAGGTTAACTTTTTGCTATTTAGCGAGTTAGCATCCCCATCCATCACCTACGTAAGCGTCTTAAAAGTCCATCTGGGGCTAGACCTTATCACCGAATCCATGGTCCAACATGCAAACATTGCACGTTTACATGTCGGCATATAAGATAAAGCCAAACATTCCTAACTGACAGCTCTTCAAATATCCTAACAGGGCGTCTTTAGACGTCCCAAAGGGGGGTACAGTTAGCGGGAATGAGCTTATTTGGCAGTTGAGGACGCAACACACTCATATGTATTCCTTGCGCTATCGGGGGTCCCAGTCAGGAACTCCAGGAGCCCACGGGAGGGCCCTAAACATACCCCCCGTCGTTCCTAGTCGTTCTTGTCTAGTCCGTCCGTAAAACTCACAGATTTAGCAGAATTTTACGTGTCTTGTCCTCGTCCGTCCTGTTTTTTGTCATGTCCCCGTATATGAGTTCAGATATAAACATATATATATATATATATATATATATATATATATATATATATATTTATACACATACGTATAAACACACACAAGTACTCATGAACACGTACACACAATACACACGAGACACAGTGGCGACCTGAGCGACAGAAAGGTCGCTCAAGTCCACATCAGAAACACGCAGAACAACAACAACAACTACAACTCAGCCACAGCGACAAAAACAACGACAAACGACCAAAGAAGTCGGTTAGGGAGAGAGAAAAGAAAAGAAAAACGAGGACGCAAAACGGAAAAGAAGGGACACGGGAAGGGAGGCGGGACAGGGGGGTTCCCAAGGGATGTTCGAGGGGCTGGGGCGAAATTCGGTCCCAGGACGAAGAGCGGGGCCGAATGATACCAAACACGAGGGGGTAGACGTAGTGGTGGGTCGGGACACAATTTTGGGTTCCGACATACATAAGTATACAGGGTTCAGCGGGCTTTCCCGCGCTAACGGTTGGGCGGAGCAATGCCCGCCGGGTATCGTTGAACTCGTCTTGAAAAAGTGATTCAAACGAAGGGTGTTTTCCCTGCCCTAACGGCAACGGTTAGAGAGGCACTAAAATCACGACAGATAGAGAGAGCGTCGATAGTGGTGTGGGCGCTTTTGTCGGCCGTCCCGGGTTAACGGGGCAACTGACGGAGACCCACCGGGAATCTTTGGAGATGTCTCGACGTGATGAATGCAATGAGGGGCGATTTGCCAACTTTCGAGCCAGGGATAAATTTTCGGTTGGTTTGTACCCACTTTCAGTAGCTATGCCGAACTGGGAGCACTTTAACGGGTTATAGCGAGCTAGCGGGGAGTCGAGCGGAGACCCGCCGCATATCGGTGTGTTTGCCAAAAAAGGGCGAGTAGAATGAGGGGGCGCATTTTGTGCCAGGGGTCGGGTAAGGGGTTGGCGCAAACTGACGGGATTTTATATTCAACTTTCGGGATGCATTAGAAACGGAAATATGATTCGTACAACAACAGATTGACAGGTCAGGTCGAGACCCGCCTGGCCTCGTTAGATGCCTAAATGGATAAACTACTTAGAAACACGCATACTTTCAATCAATGATCCGACGGTTATAAGAAAACCAGTTACTAGGGCGCTGGTCAGGCAATCTTGGTCGTCAAAGGATGCTATAAAATGGAAGGTTTTATACGGTGGGGCGGAAAACAGAAGAGATAGAAAATCAGGCAGAAATTTAGAGAAAAAAACACATAGCAAGGGGCAGCCACCAACCAGCACCAGCCAACCGCAACAAACCCCCCAACAACCCAACACACCACCCAAACCGAAAAACCACCAAACCAACCCAAAACACCACCACCCCAAAACAGCCCACCCCAAACAACCCAACCACACCACAACACCAACCCAACAACCAAAAACAACCAACACCCCAACCCCAAACAAACCCCACCCACCACCCCCACCCACCACCAAAACCACCAACACCCCAACCCCAAAAAACCCACACACCAAAAAAAACCAACACAAAAAAACACACAACCAACACAAAAAAAAAACACAACAAAAACACAAACAAAAAACAAAAACAAAACACAAACACCACACCACAAACCACCAAAACCAACCCCCACACCCACCACCCACCCCCCACCACCATGTAACAGCCCGACAATTTTAGGGATTTCAACAAGACATTTAAATAAGGAAAATCAGCTAAATTAAGGTCAAAGTTGGGAATGTGGGTGCGACGGGCGATCGGATACCGGTGGAGCGTGACTCGGATATTGTATTGTGAACCATTCATCGTTGTTATAAAAATAAAGAATGTATTATAATTGTAATGTGTTGTGTTGTCACGCTCCACCCGCCCGAGGTGCACGGGGTGATTTTGGCACCAAGACAGAATACTTGTGACACTAAGTAGGGTATCCGGTCGACCCAAGTAAAATCAATGATAACCTGTACGTTTATTGTGTGCCTTAAATGAATGATATGTTATTTTTATCTTATAGGTAGTACCGTGTGTCAGGATGGGTCGGGGTATTGAGCAGAATCTTTATCAAAACGCAAACGGAAAATTTTATTGACATTCGAACCGTGAGGACCCATCCTGGCACGCATCTGTATGTAAACGACTCAGTGAATGAAGCGAAAATCAAGCGCGGAGGTAAATTTAAACCTTCAGAGTTCAATTACACCCCAAATTTATATAAGTATCTTAAAGGCAAAATTTTATAGTTTTTCGGTACTCCGCGCGAAATAAGATTATCTCAGTATCTTTAGGGCCCCCAGGGGCTTCAAAATCCCGCATTCGGGTCAGCCCGCCCCGTACCCCTAAGTACTTAGGGACCCCTAAGTAGGCGTTTAAACATCCAATTTTCAAGGTCCCCTATCTCCTCAGAGATAACCAAAACTCCCTAATTTTTCAAGCTCAGCACCTCCACAGGGTCTTACCCTAATTATCTAACCGAAAACCGGGGGCCACTTAACTTAACCGGTCCGCGCAGGACCTAGATAACCCCATCGGGACACTAAAATTTTCTGTTTTCGCCACACAAAACGGCCTCTAACAGGCCACCCGTGGGAGCTATATTAAATTTAACATTTTCACCAGTAGGCGACCAGCCAGGGCATGAACCTGGTCCTGCCCCCGGCCGCCTACTGTTTTCCGTTGACCTGCAGTCATTAAAAAACCGTTCAAATCTTAACACAAATTCGGCGCTCTGAGCGCTCATATATTTTTGTTGACCGAAAATCTCCTCGCCGACCAGCGCGAGGTTTGGCCGTGTTGGCATCTCTCGGCCACTATCTACTGCCGAGGCTGTTTTGACCAGGCAACAACTGTCCAAAGGCAGGCTGCGACGAACGATATTGTTAGAGTTTTGCTGTTTAGTTGTTTGCGCTTATACATCGTCGCCACACGTATCTACTATGTTATATTTTGTATATGTATATACATTGTTCGAGGGTTGCTTTTGTACGTTTTATGCTATATGTAGGCGGTCGATTTTGAATTTGAAATTTTGGGTGCCAGCCAGGAGAACTGAGCATGCCCAGACGTTTGCGGGGGAAATAGAGCCACTGGTATAAAAGGAAATGGCCCGACACAGTGTTGGGACCAGTCGGGAGAGGCCGCTCTAGAAGCGGCGGTTTTTCTTTTTGTGCAGGCGGTTGTCGCCTTTTCTTTGAAATTTCCAAAATTTTGTTTTTCGTTTTTTGGTTTCGTTTGATTGACCAGGGGTGGCTCTTACCGTGTAGAAACGGGACGGAGTTGCCCCTGGGGAGCTTTCTAGTGTTCAAATTTAAGTAGCAGGAGTCGCCCTTGCGGGTGCTGGTGCGTCCAACGGATGCCCCGCGCACCCGTAAGCGCGGTTCCGACGCGGTTGAGCAGCGCGCACGCCAAATTTGTTAGGAAATTCTAAAATCTCGACTGGTTCCCCGCTCGCCGGGTCGCCATTTTTACCTTAGACCCGGGGGGCGAAAAGATTCATAATTTTTGTGATGTGAACGGGGAATAGAAATCACGCGGGTTGGGTAAGGTTTTGAATGTAGGTTTCACACTAAGGTTTTGAGTTTAGGTCTCGGAGTCAGGTTTCTAATTTAGATGCGGAATTAAAGACAAATAGCGTGTTGAGCTGGAGTCAACCGCTGAGACAGCGGATAGTTTGAGCTGGTGAGAATTCGTGCTAGGCCCCCCCATTAAAACTTCGAGCGTTTGATCCCTGAGCGTTTCAGCAAATCGATCTCCGTAAGGTCGTCTCAGAAAACCCAGTCTTCCAGGCCGTTTTCGACACGGTAGAAGACTGTCATAATTTTCCTGGATCAGTTTAGGATTCCGCCACAAATTGGCATCAAAAACGTTATGATTTTCAATCGATTTTACAGAGGACAATGGAGCTTCTTTTGACTCATGCTCCATCTGCGCCCGTCCTCGAAGTCATAGCTTGAGTCGAGTCTAAGTATAGGAGAAGTACAAGAATGACTCCAGGTCACACGCCTTAAAGACCCAATAATGGGAAAGAAGAGAAAGAGAAAAAAGAGAGAGAGAGAGAGAGAGCGGTCCGCTCAGGAACGGACGCAGTCATTTGCACAGGAGAAATTAAGAACGGAACCCCTGACGCTAGCCCCGAAAAGTTGAGCTTCTACTCTGAGATTTGCTTCGCTCCGAATAAAAATTTTTAGTCAACTAACCCCAAAATTTAAGATGGGTCTCAGGCCGTTTAGACACGGTAGAGCACTCCGTCGTGCAATTTTAACAATGTAACAACTAGCGATTGGTCGATGCGGTCGCTCCATAGGGAGTGACGTATCAGGACCTTTCGTGCGTTGTTGTCCCGTTTCTCACGTTTTTTCCAAATCTTCTATTCTAACCACGCAGGGGTATCCGAAGTGTTTTTAAGCTTAAATCACAACCAGTCTTTTTGGTACTCAAATTGAGTAATTCGTCGAGGGGTGCGGCAGCACGTGCCCTGCCCATGCTGGCAAATGACTGCGGGCCTTCACCTAAATTAAGGGCGCTCGGAGAGGAGCATGGACAAAACAGAAAACGAGACGGAGTCAGCTGCCGCGTATAGGCAGGCCAAAATTTTAAGGCAATTCTCGTGCTCGCACCCGTTAGCCGAGTGACGACCCTGAGAAGACTACAAAATAATCGTCTCCCTAGCCTTTTCCGTGAAAGAAATTTATAGGCGCGAGCCCATAAACCGTTTAGACACGGTGGGCCTCGATACAGCGCCGCCTTTTCATGTCAAACCAACAGCTCGAAAGGGCTTTATAAGGCAACAAAACTCGGGAGGCGCGGCAGCGCCTCCCCCTTTTGACCACGACCCGTGTTTTAAGCTGACCCTGGCGCACGCAGAGTTTGATGACAAAATTTCATTCTAAGTAAAGAGCAGCTGACGTCCGGCCTCATGACACCTTACGAAATGGAGCACAAAGTGAAAGGAAGTTATGGGCAAGAGAGTGCCAAATGGCCTAGAATTTTCGCAGGCGGAGTCAATACACGGTCAGCCAGGAAGGTTTGTCTTTAGGTCCTGTCAGGCGGGTAAGGCAGTCCACCGGGAAAAAATTGAGTACACAAGCCGAAGCAATTTTTACGCGGGAAAAGCAGGATTCACATCACCCGTTCAGTACTTAACTATATCACTGGGTGCCCTGCGTGGTACCCCTATATTGTGTTGTACATAGCCTATATTAACTATGTGAAGCTATTAATGTGCAGTTCAATGAAATAAAGTGCTGGAGTGTGAAATAAATGAACAGCGATATGTGCACAGGGTAGTGATTAAACCAACGTCCCGGGTTGTAAAATTGAACGCGTACTTAAGGCTAAGTCTTAATCTATAGGACTCCGACGGCACTTAGGTTAAGTACGGCCTTCTTAGGTAGTCCGGAAAATTTCAAATTATTCTCGCTAGAAAGGGACCCTGGAGATAGATCTCCGGGTGTCCCCTCGAGCTACTAGTTTGACAGAAGACTTCCTGTTAACTCTTCAAAGTTTATGGTAGGATCTAGGCTCCCGTGTAACAGACTGCTATCAGAGGTAGCGCCTCCATTTAGGATGTAAATAGAATTGAGGGAAAGGCGAGTCAGCCTTATTACCTGTGAGCAGGCTTAGGGGTTGACTCTCCCTCGGGGGACCTTCATGCCACTAGATACGTGGGCCAGAATAGGGGCCAGGCCGAACACCCTGGTTAACCCGCCGGCAGCCTACTAAGCTAAGCGGTTCCCTTAGGTCGTCGCGTAGATCACCGGGGAGTCGTGGAAGCCGGGGTTGTCCGGGCACCACGTTAGGAAAAATGGTGGTGCAGCTGGGATCCCTTAGGGCCAGAACTGGTCCTAGTACATTACACATACATAGGTAGTGTAATGCCGACAATAGTATGTTGTAGACTACATCTTAAAATTTATATGGTGTTTAGCTACACCATGCTGTTATTATAATGGGTTTCTGTATGGTGTCCTTGACACCATCAGCAAAAAACACTAAGTAGATTAAGATATTATAGCTACGCTGATGGTGTCTCTTATACCATCTGTTGCATTATATAGTGTAGGTATATACCACTGGATGGTGTCGTCTAGACCATTGGGGGACAAAACTTTCACATGGGGGGTCCTTTATAACGTAAACGCCGCATTATACGAAAGCCAACTAAATGCGTTTAACCGTCTATAATTCACGCTCGGAAATTACATTTACCGAAGAACGAACTTACCATGCATATAAATCAACTCGAGTTGAAAATTCTACCGTACACACTTTTATGGGAACACAAAAACTCAACACTCTGCCGTCGTAGCCTAATTGAATTAAGGAACCCTAGCATGTGGAGTTAGGCGATGATCGGGAATGTGGGTGTCTCAATGGGCTGTCAATAATTACTCTAAAAAACGGCACATAATCAAGCTTGACTGGATTTCGTATCCGATAAAGTACTCTCGTAGACGCCGTTACCTCCGCAGCTTGCCTAAAAGCTGAATACCAACAATCTCGCGACACAGCTATTTCGCTATGCCTAGCACTGCCGTGTTATAATACGAATGCCGACATCCCCGCCACTATTCTATTGCTGTACAGAAAATCTTTAAAATAGAAAACCATCGAGAAATCGAAACAATGCCAGACACTCACGAATAGAACTCACCGTAAAATTACGACATTAATGACTGCGGTTCACATCACCACTACACCGCACGGTGACTGGCTACAACTGTAGTAAAATTTTAGTGATGTTGAGTTGAAATTTGTTATGTTTTAACTGGAAGGAAATTTAGAAAGTTGGAAAATCTTGAAGGAATTGGGCGAGAGGGATGAGAGAGAAACCTACAGAAATCAAGAAAAGAAAATTATAAAATGTATTTGCAAAACTACACATATACACACAACGAAACCAAGTCGCTACCTTTTACGCATCGTTCGTGTCACAAGCCAAAGAAAATATTAAACGTAGCTGATATAATATTATCTATTTAACTTTTAGCGAAAAAATACAACGAAAATTCGATGTGCGGAGCAATCATTTTGGGGGTTGCTGGATTCTGGGACGGCCAGCCACGCCAGGAGGCTATCCCTGAAGGTGTCCGGCGCACATTTAGACAACAAAATTTAAAGGAAAATCAATTAGGACAATGTTTATGCAACAGAAAATTCGAGTTGGGTGGTGGCATGAACGACCCGAACGGAGTCTTCGGCGAAAGTAGAAGCTCGATAACCACTCAAGAGGAAAAGAAAGAAAAGACTAGGGGCAAGAAAACGAGACGCGAAGGGAAAGGGAAGGTATAAATTAATTTTTGTAAATAGAAAATTTTGAGGAATTTTGAAGAAATTAGGGGTGGGAGAGAAGGAGGCAGGTGAACGGAAAATAATTTAGGGAGGGGAAATGGAAATGTTTACGTAGGGGAGTGCTAACGAAAAGGAATTCTGATAGATTAAGTTAAGGATATTGTATTTATCGAGAAAGAGATCGGGGAGTTTTAGTATATTATGGAAAAATTGTGATGTAGCAGGGTGAGGGCGGGTAGGTAAGGTAGGAATAGGGGAAGGGAAATCGGGGATTTTAAAAGTGTTGGGTAAAACCGAAAAGAAATTTGGATAGAAATATGGTGAGGGGTAGTCTTATTTTAGAGAAAAGGGAATGGGATTTAGCGGGCAAGGGGAAGTAAAGGGAAGGGGGTTACTAAGGAAAGGAGATGGAAAAAGAGAACTTTGGAAAGAAAGGAAGAAGAAAATGTAGTTTTGGGAAGGAAAGTGCTGGGAAATTTTGATGAAGGCAAATTTAAAGGAAAAAAGATTGGGGAAATTTAGAGAATTTGTGAGGAAGGGTGATTAGTGGAATAAGTTGTATTATGGAAGGGAAAAGAGAAAGGGCTGGCTAAGCATTGGAAATTCTTGATGTAGGAACTAAGACAAAAAATGACAGTATTTTGGGCAAATGGTGAGATAAAGAAGTGTTTTGTGGAGTTGTTTTGTGGAATGTTCGAAATCATTTTTTCACTTGTCGGGTCATCAGAGCACGGAATCACCAAGATTCTGATACAGTTCACTCTATCTCTTTGGACAAGGTCAACCGTTGTTTGAGGGACAAATGCATAATTATGCAAGCATTACTAAACCCTCTGAAGGTAAGATCTGAGTGCGAAGGGAAGATAAAGAAATATGTGGAAGAGCATAGTGTAGGAAATTTGAGTCAAGGAAGGTAGGAAAAAACGTATTTAGGAAGAGAGAAGATGTGTTTAGGAGCGGAAGCTAGGGGTATAAGGTAAATAAGGTATAATTTGAAGGAAGATAAATGAGAAATTTTGGAGAAATGAAAAAGGAATGGTGATATAGGATACTGGTGGAATGGCCAAGAATTTCACGGAAGGGTGACATAATATTGAGAGCAATGGTTTTTGGGGAGGGCAAAATAATGTCAGGAGTTTTAGAGAAGGTTTGGAGGAAGGAATGGTAGAAGAAGAATGAAGGAAATTGTTTAGAGGAAAGAAAACGATTGTTGAGTATGAATTATTTAGCTAGCAGAGAAAGAAAAAGAAAAGTAAGAGACGGTGAGTGTTGGGGAGTTCGTTAACTGTTGGGGGTTTCTCAGACTACAAAGGGTTGCTGGTCACAAATTTATCCAATCACCCGAAAATAACCCAAAACTGCACTCCAAAACTAAAAATTAAAACTTTCACGATTTTTATTATATAACCCCTATCCCACCAACCTTCCAAACCCGGAAATTTATTAAGTTTAATATTAATTATTACAGTTATTATTATTACTGACTTACATATTTTCGCTTAATTCCTATTATCAGCTAACTTTATATTAAGTTTTATTTTAGTTCTAAAATCAGTCTTGATTTGTCTTCATCGATTTTGGTGCGCAAAGAATACGCTATCGACGTTTATCTTTTTATTATGCTTCTTGTTTATTTTTACTGATTTCCACGCAAAGAACTGCGTACTTAGCATAAGGCTGTAGGACTATTCTCAACGTGTTTAGATATTTCTGGTTTTATTTATTGGATTGGAGTACCAAAGAAGGAGCTGCTGCGATGTAAAGTGAAAGGGACTGCTACGAGAGTATGAACAATATATGACACATAGGTACATTAATATGAGTATTAAATAGGGTTATACCGGGGCAAGAGTTCTACCGGGGTCGGAGCTTGTCTAATGCGACAGCAGTGTTCGTACTTTCGCGGCACTCCGACCCCAGTATCACTATAACACACAATGTTTACAGTTTGATTACAGTTCCGGCCACCAAATACTCCTATACTCTCGTAGGTGGGCCGCGCGAGATCGTGGTCTAGCGTGCTAGTAATGTGGTGATAATTCAAAGTCAATTCTAGTATGCGATCCGCAAACGTAACAGCTCGGTGATTTATTACTGATATTTTATCATGCTCTTCTTGATTTGAGTCAATAAAAGCCAAAGGGTCGTAAATGTTTATTCACCAGAAGAACGAAGTGCCAATTTTGTACTATAGTCTTAAATGGCTAAACCGGTGAAGTTTACCAGTCAAAACTCGCTTAAATTTGAAATCGAATTTGATATCTGGCTGGTAAACTTCGTTTAGAATTTGAGCTTACAAAAGAAAAATCGTGGCACTCCGGGTTTGTGAAAGGAGTAACAGCGTATTATACGACCCGTAAATAGCACGCGGACTAATAACAATTTATATAGAAAAATATTACGAGTCCGTAGTCATGTCCACAACAAATTAATCGCGCTTCATCTAACGGGCCGATACCCTAACTGAGCTACAGCTTATATTAACCATTTTGAAAGTTATATAATTCAAATCCGAAATTAAACACGCCACTTCCTGTAATAATCACGCATCTAATACATAGCTAGTGGCCGACATGTTTAACGAGACACATAGGTAATACATCGCAGTTATTGCGCTCATATGCCATGCCAAGGACGACAAGGGAGTATCAGGGTGGGGGTAGAGGCCGGTGTCAACTTTTGGTCAGGTCCAACCTTGTATTTCCTCTCCCCAACTCATCACACTTACCTCGTTTCAACTTCAACCTTAAAATTAATATGAATTAATTTTACTTCCCTGGGGAGACATTGACTATCCCAGAGGGGCAACTCTTATAACCTCTCGTGATTAGACATTTTATACTATTTTGGGCATAGGTATTCATAATTTTCTTTATTGGGGCTATATGGTTCCTATATTTCAAGATACTAATTTGAAACTAAAATCTGATAATATTCAATATTTTCCACCAAACACCGAAATTAATGTTATTTTCAAAACTTACCCTAAGGGGGTGGTGGTTATTCTTCCCTAGTGGACTGGCACGCGGCCGCACCTTGGGTAACCACCGTAACTACCCCATTTCATTCTTATTTCGTGGACTATTATGTCCTGAATATGGGTTGGAATTTACAAATTTATAAATTCCCTTATTTTTGGTTTAAATGAAAACAATTCTTTCGGGTTTCTTTCCGGTAAGGTAATACTCATTTTTGGGTACACCTTTTATGTACCCTTATACGGTGATACATTACTTCTATACCCTGACACAATACTTCATTTTATCCAAAAATCAACTTTTTCACTTTACTAGTAAAATTATGAATATATTAGGACTTCATCAAGTATAAACAACTCCTATCCTAAGGTGGGACTACATTTCACCTTTTCTAGCTAAAACCACTCTATTCGCCCCACAATCCTATTTTTCTTAACCTTTGGTGTCCCTCAACTTTCATCATTTTTCTTCCAAAATTAAATACGCCAATATTTGATTTTTCTAATCCCATACGATGATAAGGTTTCCTCCAACTATCCTAGGGGGTTCCAACCATTTATTCCTACCATGAAACCTACCTAACTCCTATGGGATACCCAATAATACCCCTATTTCTAACCCTAAAATTCGCCAAATTCATTCAAAATTATATATAGTTATAATAATAAATAATTTAATAATTTTGTTAATAAATAAATTTCGCTGAGCGTCTGTGGTGTGACGCAGTATTTTTCGTTGGCTTTATTATGTTGTTATTCTTGCTGTAGTCGACAGTGTAATATAGAAATATATACGACACGTTACATGTTGCTTTTGATTCATCTTTCTAGTTTTTCTTTTTCTCTTATAACGAGTTTTTTTCTTGTTTCTTATGGTTCATGTGTAGTATTGTTGGCGTCGCGACCCTTTTTGCTGTTTTTACGAATATGTCACCCAAGGCTACTGTTCGTCTTCAATATTGCGTTTTGCACGCTTCCCAGTACTATTTGCGGGATCCCCCGTACTCTTCGTTCATAAGGTTACACCATACCATCCATGCCTACATATCCTTATTTCGGACACCTATACTCATATAATACGCTAGCGTTCAGAACTATATAGTGACCATGCAGGAGGTTGCTCCTGTACTTTCTGGATCCTTCCGAGGTGGCGGGTTGGCTAGGCAAAGTAAGCCCTAGCCGGGTTTAATGGCAGACCAGAAAAAGGGTAGCCCATCCTCTGAACGGGAACCTTTGGGTGGGATTGGTCTATTTTCCTTTTCCGGAACCGTTCTACCACCCGTTGGATTCCAGGCTGCCACAATATGGTCTGCTCTATCGTCGAAGGCTGTGACGTCAGCATACTTTAGGGTGAGACATAATTACCGGAATTATGCCTTCGCGCAAGTCTCGCCTAGGGGTTGCCCAATGCACAGGCCGGGGAAATTTTACGCTTAGGGGGCTTGGCAGTTATGGGCCAACACCCACGTTCTATTCAGGGGCATCCTGTGTCACTCGTCCCTTACACTAACACTTAAATTTTGTTAGATTTTCAGGCGTACGAATTCTACGCCTCTGTCAGGTAGATACAAGCTTGGTACATGTATCCTGTAATACGTGATTATTGCGAACTTATACCATTATCAAAATTTCCAAAAATCAATATAAAAATGTTTAGTAAGGTGTATACGTTCCATATTGCTGGGCATAGGATCACGCTTACGCTATATTCGAACTATTTGTTATATTATACCTTTACCCCAGGTGCATAATGCCGGGGCTGTTAAATTTTATATCATACATTGGATACTAACGTTGTTATTTTGTATATAATCTTGTTCATAAATTTCTAGCTTAACGACGGGTATTAAAATTTTTCAGCGGAACTTGTTATTGTTGATCAAACCCGAGCCGATCCCTAGTTGTTTAGTTGTTTTGTTAATCCACCCAAAGGTGCTGGTCACCTCTAAAGACACCGCTATTTGTCCTTGCGCTAGCATCAACCTATCCCTAGGATCTTGTTGTCCCTAAGCTTCAAAGGGTGCTGCGCACGCCTAAGACATTACCATCTTACCCATAGGGCTAGGGCAGTGGTACGTAAACACTGCTGGGTTATACTGCAAATTGCACTAACTGTTATTTTATTTTAGGCGATCGGTATATAAATGTGGTTCTAGCGCTCTGATGCAATTTCTCTTCACACCATACTAGTATTACACACGACACAGGTAATACATTTTAGTCCTTGGTTAATACTCAAGTGGTATTAAGACATTCCAGAGTGTATCATTATGCAGCCTATAAGCTTTGGACCTGACGGTTACAAATGCCTTCTTTAGCTCCATACCCTGTTTTAACTCGGGCCGCATTGCTGAGTTAAGCCAGAGCTTGGATGCCTTCAGAGCTAATGTAGCTCACTCCTCCCTTAATATTGTCAAACTATTAACAGAAACTAAAAGTAAATGCAAGATTTCTTAGTTATTTCTCTTTCAAAATTTATACGGAAATTTCAATTAACAGATGCTATTGATCGTTACTCGAACATTTTTTACTAATGAGATTTCTCAATAAATATTTTGCTATTGGAAAATACCAATTTCATTTGTTAACATTACTCGATGGCAGTCTAAATTCAGCTGTTCACGGGCCTACTCGGGCGCACCGTGACAGTATTAAGTTTTGTCAGCGACTACAAACAAAAGTTTCTAAAGAGCTCTAGGTTAAATCTTACACGAGCCTACACGGGCACCGCAGATAACAGAAAAGCTTTGTATAAAATCTTACAACCAATTATCAAAATACTACAGACTCGCCACTCGAGCTCGCTGTAGTTTAAAGATAACTTTTCATTCCTTAAAACCATATATGGGCAACTTCACATTGTTAACATACCAATTTTTCACAAAGCTCTAATTCACAATCAAAATCTACTTTTTCTAAATTCTATTTTCAATTTAACATTATACCACGGCTCGTTATGCGAATTTGCCACGGTATACTTAAGCGTGGATGGCACAATTACTCGAGCTTGCCAACGCTGTCCAAAATTACTCAAATTTAGTTTTAAATTTAACCGAACCAATCTTTAGGCTTTTATAATACCCAAAATTCATTACCCAAGGCTCGTCCCTTGGACACGCCGGGGTATAATTATTGGTAGCACAGATACTCGAGTTCGCTATCTAAGTTTTACCTTACACAAAATAAATTATTTCAAATTCGCTATGGCTGAAAGGTGCCGAGTGCACAAAATCAAACTAAACTAAATTTTAAACTTTTATTTCAAGTAAACTTACTTGCTCCTGGTTTCTCTAATCCTTTCACACATCAAAGGGTTTTATTCAAATAGTACATAAGCTACAACTAATGCTCCACTTAAATCACTCAGGCAATTGTTTAACGTAACTTACTCGTTACACACGGTCGACTCAATTTATTTTAGGAACGGTTATATGATCTAGACACAACCTTGATATCCCTGCCCGGGACAATGACATGTCTACCATTGGGAACTCGCGCAACTTTCCCGTGACAAAGGGTATCTCCGACCGCTGGTAGACCGGTTCATCCCCTGGTGGCTTCCTTTCCCTTATTCTTGACTTTACGTATATTTTTGGGCAATTCCCGAACTTGCTCTGTTGTCACCCTCTTCCCTTTGGCCACCATTGGAGATGTCGGTTACGTTTTGGTAAGAAACGTGCCGCGGAGAAGGCCGATAAGCTCACAGCCGGCTTCAATGTTTTAGTAACAGTTGAAAAAATTATAGGTGTGAAAAAGGCACCAGCCCCAACAGCCAGGACGGGGGTTGCTGAAAAGCACTAAGTGTTCGACTTTCTAGCGCATATAGAGCATAATATACTAATAATATATTATATACCACATATACATACATGCCGACAGAGGAGTGGGAGGGAGTAATATTCACTCATGAGAATCCGGAGATCCCACTCCCCGCGTAGTGAGGTGAAGTCAGGCGAAAATTTGACGCCAGCGACCAAGAAATCTTCAATACCGTACCTACACCCCAGAAAAATTTCGCCGTCTACCGGGCGGTACGCTTTGGGTAGACTGGGGGTTGACGAATTTCACGGCCACCATTTATTCAATTTCATGTATTATAGTTCAAGTTCAAACCATATGACGCGGAATAAAATATTCCTGATCAAAAATATTTTTATCAAAAGAAAAACCATATCCAAATTTTGTCCGCATACGTAATAATCTTGTTGAAATATCAAAAACTCAATACAAATCATTTTAACATTTTAGTTTATTAGTTTAATAAACGGTACATCGTGAGCTAAACTTCACAGTTTCAGAAAGGAATTTGCACTGTCCTAGTTAGTAGCAAGCATTATGTCTTTAGCTAAAGCTCCAGATTGTTTATATATATCTGATTTACGAATTTGGTACCAAAAATATTTTTCCTGAAACAGTAGCGCCGTCAATTAAATTTTACCTTTACCAGAGCCAGGGCTACGAGGTTGCCCCGGGGCCGGGGCTAGGCCCGGTACATCCCTAGTATTAAATCTTTTAGCAATATTTCCCAAATAAAACCCGTGAGTTCAGGCTTAAAGAACTAAGCCTTAGGTATATAGTGTCCTAGTCTGAGATAGAAATAGGATTACCTATGGTAATAGTTGGTGTGATACAAAGCTTAACGGTGCTAAAGAATTGTGCCTTGATTTATATGCTAATTTAAAATAAACATTTTAACTTCGGCTTTGGGTTAAATAATCGCTGAACTAAGAGTGGGTTAGAGCCAGTCACGCCACAGCAGTCGATAGAATTACATAGAAATAGGCTCACGCAAAAAGAACGCTGACCACTTCGTGTCCTACCGGCATGCTACTGGCCACACATCGAACACCATATTTTCGGTGACTAACCCCGCCCCCTTTTTTATTATGATAGCCGTCATAAAATTCCCCAGCCAACCCCTATCACAACCTAAACAAAACAAAACAGCACTAAGCTAGATAAGGTGGTTTTTAGTCCAAAATCACCCCAAAATTTAATTATTTTTATTATTTTACTAAATAAAGTTTTACTTTTATCCAGGGAAGACCTAGCTAGCGGGATCCAACCAATGGGGGATTAGTATGCTTCCAGAAGGGTCCAAATGTCAGGGGTTCAGTAGGCTACCAAGGGTTCAAAAACCTCAATTCTTCTTCCCCAACCAAAATTTTAGGTTTTACACTCTCCTCCCTTTTGTGTCCTTGTTCTTTATTTTTGTTTTCTTGTTTTCGCCTTGTACTACGCTTAATTTGCATAATTATCACTAAATTGTGCTAATAGCTACATGTAGTTACCTGACTTCAGTTCTAAGTTTGGGTTGTGTTGTTTACGTCGGCGGCTGGAGCTCTGCAGGCTTAATCATCAGCGTAAAAAATTCCTGACGGAAGTTAACTGCTTTATTTTACTCCAGTTTGGAGGTAGCTTAGTTTAAAATCGGTATATTTATGTTTTGAGTGCGGCGTCACAGTTTTCGAGTTCCTGACGGGTGTTAACAGCTTTATTTTTTACTGTCGTTGCTTAAAGCTTCATGCGTACGTCCAAATTAAGGTATCTCAAGATTACTACCATAACTTATTGGCTGCGTAATTATAGCAAAGAAAAACCGCATCTTTATGGCTCAAAGACTTCTCAATTAGGTATGTTAACCTTAACTAGTGACATCTTTAGTAATATTACATTTCCTAGTAAATCTTACGCCCAATATCTAATTGTACTGGTGATAACGTATAACTAATATTGGTTAGTAATAGTTCAAAAGATCGGCCTTGTGTCGAGTGAGTTGTCCTGTGGAGTTAGAAGTGGGATAATTGCCTGAGAATAACCCGGAGTGAGTAAGGGGCGCGGATTTGGAGAGCCCATCGAGTGGTCCTTATTATTATTCACCAACTTTGGCCAGCCATCGGGCCTGAGAACTTGAGATAACAACTGGATAGTAGTCGATCGCTACTAGTCAGTTCTTATATAGCGTAGTTGTTAAACCATCGGGGGCGGCTGCATTAATATAACGGCAGTACTAGTGTAATTCTAAGGAACTAGGTCCAGGTAATCAAATAATAGTGCAGTTGTCAGCCATCGGGGGCGATTGCATCAACTCGCAAGAGCTTTAATAAAGTATCGACTAACCTTATTCTTAATCATTATCACCGAAGTTAAATAATAAGAAGAGCTATTGCACAGAGCATTGAGTGGCTTTTAGGCCGAAAAGACAATTAGAACTAAAATTTACTGGCGAAATAAGAAATGTGAATTAGCGTGGTGGTACTAAAAGAATTGTGCTTTATTTGTGCTTTCTACGCATCTCGAATAAACATATTTTATTGCTGGCTTTGGTGGTTAACTAGCTGAACGTGGAGTGAGTATAGCCAGTCACGCGCAACACTCAGTCGTTTCGCATTGAGCAAAGAGAATCAGCACATGTCAAAAGAACGCGGACCAGTTAGTTCTCCACCGGCGTACTACTGGTCACAGCTCGAACGCTACAATCTTCAGTGACGAATCCCGTCTCATTTTTATATTCAATAGCCGTCTTAAGAAATTCCCCGTCCAACCTCTGTCCCCCAGTTTAAACAACAAAATATAACGCCAAAAGCATGAGTCATCGATCATATGATCGATGCAACTCCTGTGCTATTGGCTCAGGGGTCCAGTTTAATATAATTTTGTTTTCACTTGATCAGATTTTGATTAGCGTTCGTCGGATTCGGTGTGTTTTGTCATGCTCTTGAAATGTTGTAGTCTTATTTTATTGTGGTTCACTGGTGACACGGAAAAATTGCGTGATACTCGGATGTTTAAGGCTTTTCTTACAAAATTTATGGTTTTGGCGAATGGATTTTGTGCTTAAAGAATGAGCTGCTGCGCTGTATAGCGGAACGAATACTTGTTTGGCGTAGTGACTGAGATCATATACTGGCTGAGACATTTTTGAGTAATGTTTTATTTTTAAGTTTGAACGGGGTGGGGTTACATGGTGAATTTCTTGTGACGGAAATTAAAATGGGACGGGACTGATCACCAAGATTGTAGTGTTCGATGTGTGGCCAGTAGTATGTAGGTGGGGAACCAAGTGGTCCGCGTTCTTTTGATGTGTGCTTATTCTCTTTTGCGGTGACGTGAGACGACTGAGCGTTGCGCAAGAATAGCTTTACTCACTCGGTGTTCAGCTAGTTAACGGCTACAGCCGGAAATAAAATAGTCAACACAAATAGGGGACGATTCTTTAGTACCACCAGGTTTAGCTCACACCTCCGATTTCACCAGTAATTTTGGTTGTAATTTTCTTTCGGTCTAAGCCACTCAATGTTCTAAACAATGGCTCTTTCTTATTATCCTTTATTAGCGTCGAGGTTTAGGTTATGTTAGCTCTATTACTCTTCTTGTGAGTTGATGCAATCGCCCCCCGGATGGCTGACAACTGCACGAGTATATATTTATTTACCTGGACCTAGTTCTTTAAAATTACACTAGTACTGCCGTTATATTAGTGGTCCCGCCCCCAGATGGCTCATGACCTACGCTATTATAACAACTGACTAGTAGCTGTCGACTACTATCCAGTTATTCTCTCAATTCCTCCGGTCCCCGGATGGCTGGCCGGTGTTGGTAATTGGATGTAGGGATAGCTCAATGGGGTACCCAATCCTCGCCCCAGTTTATTCTCAGGCAATCATCCCACAACTTTACGGTGACAGCTCACTCGCCAATAGGCCAATGTTTTGAACTATTACTATTATTTTGCTGATACTTTATCACCAGTATTTAGTTATTCTTGGTTGTATTATCTGGTTTAGGGACAATATCAAAATAGGTCCCGATTTTCCTGCTTTTTGTTTATAGCCTTACGCTTAAAAATACCTGATGCGGGTGTAGGTTGAAAGAAAGTGGATACTGAATGCGGAACTAAGATCACATAGCTCTCAAAAGAGAAACCAATGACCTGGCGCGGGAGTCATATCCAAATATTGGCATGTTTTACAGGAAAAGTGGTGTTGCCACGAGAACATAGGTGGTATTGGCTTAAAGTACTGAGCGTATTGTGGCATAACGTAATAGAAAATAGATAAGAAAATTTTCGTAGAGTTAGACCGTGGAGTGAGAAAATGAGCAATTCGAAAAATAACGGGAAACATCATGAGAAACCCGGAAGAGAGATAAGCTAGTAGCACAAAGACGACTTTTTCTAATGCTCATTCAATAAAACTTCAGATATCTGTAAGGTTATATATTCTGGTAGGGTGTTGGAGGACGAGATGAAAAGTACTAACTAGGGTGCTTGCAGCCGTGACATACTAGTTTGTAATATAACCTATGCATTCCGGTTGGGTACTTCGTGCAAAACGCACAAAAGACTTAATAAAGTAATAGATATCTTAAACGCTAACGTACTGGAACGAGAGAGAGTTCGAAGCACAGGAACACAAATAGGGTCACGCGAAAACGAGCTAAAATTTCAGTGGTTGAAGAATAACGCAAACTATAAAGAATTGTGTTACAGAATTGGTGTGTCGTCCATATTACTTGTCTGACAAAAATAAACTTTTTATCTCATGCTTTTGGTGCCGAGTATCTTGAATCACGAGTGTAATATAGTTTAGGGTTTATTGTTCCACTATTCGTTGCAATAAAACCATCGGCTTTCGAACTTCAGGATCTGTATGAGAGTGACACATGGGGTAGAAAGATAAAATCAAAAAACCAGTGCTAATAGCTTTTGAAGCCACAGACCGCACGACCTACCATCTTTATATGAAGGTAGCAGTAGACCCCGGTCTTGGTGATGCTGGCAGTGTTCTGGGCCTGCGGTGCTTACTATTGCAGCCGCAGATTAAAACGTGCTTGCTATTGCACACGCGTTCCTTTTGCAGCTGCAAAGGAAGCGAGCCTATATAGCTCTATTTGCAGTAGTGAACTGGACCTAGCGTAACTTAGAAAATATATTAGTGCGAACCCCAACTCCCACACGACACGGCACATAGCCTAATAAAGTAAACAATCAGAAAAACTTCGCGAGCCACGAATAGTGATAAATTACGAAAAAACTGGCTTTGCAATAATCACAGATTTTGTTGCTCACTACATCAAGAAGTATCGCTCGCAAAATAATTGTTTTATCGGAATTTGTATTCTTTTGTAATAAACATATTTACGTGGTTTTGTACCCACTTCTTGGAACCGACATAAGGATCCGAAGGATACTTATTTAATTACATTGCTGCAGGAATCATCGTTCAAGTAGACTTACACCCTGTCTTATTATTGTCGTAAACGCGGTTAAATTTGCACGACAGTAGTGTTACTTGAAAACCTGCATACTTGTTAGAACTGAAAGCGGGTTGAAATCCGCGAGTAATTGCAATATATAATGCGTGATTTTGTCACTTCTTGATATTATTTTAACACTCAAAATTTACACATACACGTGACGATACAGGATCCTAAAATTTTATGACACGCGTGCCAATAAATTGTAAGTCCGACAGGGCATACTACTGGCACAAACTACGGACCCACATCGACGCTGACAAAGCTCCTTACTCTTCCTCATACCGATAGTCGCCATAAATAGCAAATACCCACCCCTCTTAAATTCATAAAATATGACATGTGGTGGGTGTCCGTCGATTTCAAAATTTTTCATTAGATTTCGCTTTTTTCTCATTTTTCATTCCATCATTATCGTGTCATCGCAGATGTTTGATAGTGATAAATTTGGTATCATTCGACGCGTCTTGACACGCTAAGGGTGCTGAAATATGACAGATGTAAGATATTTTCGACTCTGTCTGTAGTTATGGACAAATACGGTTACAATTTAGCCAATTTACGTCATAAAACGAGATTTAGAATTTTTTCGAGGTGTACTAAATTTTTCGAATTATTTATAGTTTAACTAAGGTCCTGCCCATAAAACAAGATATTTTTGCTTGCTTATGGACATAGTGGGGGACAGGGTTATTTTTTGTGTTTTTCTTATAGCAAAAACACAACGAAATTTCAATGAACACACCTAAATTTCAAAAAACACAAAATTTAGTACACTTGAACTGTTTAATTATAACCTTACAAAAACAAAAATTTTTCAACGCTGAATGCTTATAAACTGACCATGTTTATAACTGTGGAACCTAAGTCTATAAATTCTGAAACATGGAATAATTAGTGCTAAATATAACTGATTGGTCCATTGTATAAACATATAATGCATGCATTAATATAAAATTGCTAGTAGCCGGTTAATTATCATTGATTGACCTTCCCTGTAACGCTAAAACAGGGTATTTGGGTATTTGCGGGTTAATTAAAAACCACAGGTAAATTTCAAAAACACCTAAATTTCAAAAAACACACATTGTAGCACAGCATAAATTTTGAAAAAAAAACTGGTGGGGAAATAAAAAAAATGTTTATTAATTTTAAGGTTAAAATGACTATCACAAATAAATGACTATTAAAAATGATCATGCTGAATATGGGTTTTCGCGTTTTTGGTTTTCTGGGCCGAGTTGGATCATTTTTCACGATTTAAGCACTTTGAATGAAAATATGTCGCGAACCAGCAAAAAAATTTAAAAACCCACACTGCAAGCTTTCTTTTTGTATTTGTTCAAAGAGTACAATCAAAAATTTGTTTGAGAAATTTTTAAAAATTGAGGCACTAGATACATTTTGAAAATCGATCTAGTACAAGAGACAAATCCAACAATCTTAGCTATTGGTTGTACTTTATGATTTAGCCCTGGTTTAGGTGTGTAGACTCGGATTCTTTTCCAAACGTTCTATCTTTGTTTATAGTGTTTTTCCGCTTATTGCATTTTAAAGTTCGCTATCCCCTTTTTGTGTTATCAGTATTTATAAATAAAATTTCATGTATAGTTCGCAGATACTCTTGATTTTACAACAGTACTTAGCCAAAAACTGCACTTAATAGGGGGTACAACAAACACTGTTTTTTGTTATTTTAGCCAGTGAATAAAAGTTAAGTTTTGACGTTAAGGGCTCAACCTTCTGTTTCGATATTTTAGTAAGTGAAATAACTTATCAAAAGACATGAGAGAATATTGTAAAAAATCTTCTTTCCAAACGGCTTCGATGTTCTGTTTCTGGCTTCTCCAAACTACCAAAATTATACCTGGGAGCATGAGCTACGGATCCCCGGTTCCGAAGCTGGGGAGCCAAACTACTGGGGCGATTTACCCGGTTCAACTGAGGGATCCCCAATTGAACTGGGGGAACATGAAATACTGTAACCGTCAGAAAACGTGAATAGGCTATGTGATGACTGAAACAGCATTATTTTCAGTGTATAGCAAACATATAAAAATGGAACAATAATAATCGTAGGAAGAAGAAAAACTTCGAAAGAAAAGGTGATTAGACACTGGTTCCTTCGTGTTGAGCTAGTTACGTTTTATATATGTTAAATGTTACGGAAGTCTGTCTGTTTCTTTTTATATAGTTGTGTATTAACTTAATGGTAAAGCTGAGGATCTCCGCAAAATTCTGTTTTTCCTTCCTTGAAATCTTCGCATTACAGATTTCCAGAATTTTATGATCTATAGTTTCTATAAAATTGCTATAAAATGAACAAACAAATATGTTTTAAAGCTATTTTTGCGTTGATAACTAAGTATAGGATTCAAAAGTTACACAGAGTTTTCCAATTCCCGTTAACGGAATTTTTTTCTACCTTATATACTAATCTTTGTAGACTAAAACAAATGAAAAAAGGCTAAAAGATCTACACGATTTTGGACTCGTATAATCGTTCGTATCTGGTTTAGGTGTGAATATTAATGTAGAATGTTGCTGGGCGCCGATACATTGCCTACACCTCATGGAGCAAAATAGCGCGATGTATCCATTCGCTTAAAATGTCGTCGGTGGGGCATGAACCGGTTCCCCTGGTTCGAAACCCATTTCGCCAATAGAAAAACTGTTAAAAATCATGTCGTGAATGCTTCGAAAACCTTCTGATGAAGAAAAAGCGATATTTTGAAGCATATTTTGACAAAATTTACGGAATTTTAGTACAATGTTTGATCAAATTGTAATTCATATGCATATTTAACCTTTTCGCGATGTTGGGCGTGTATCTAGAAAATAGCTGCTTCAACAAGCCGTGTAATAACTGAAATGAAATACCATAGATATAGCTACCTAAGGAATAATTCTGCAAGTTCTCTCAATTTTTTGATTCAATTGCTTTGACAAATTTGGTAATTTATATATATAGTCTGGGGACATTACATAATGAAAGGTTATAAACTTATCAGTTCGTGTCCGTTTTGTGAGCATTTGGTCAAGAAATCATTAGTGGAGCGTAGATACAAAGATATTAACTATTATACATGTTATTACACGTCAAATAAAAATATGTTCCAAAATTTATCGATGCAGTGATGAGTTAAATACGGACAAAATTTTATGCTCAGCTCAGCGCTGCTGGAGAAACTGTTGTAGCTACCACGTTCTCATTTCAATAATTGTTTTCTGCATTGCAGAGTGTCGATGAATCAAAAATAATTATAATGATTGGTCGTTCGGTAGATTTTAGCATTTTTAAAAAATTGGATTCTTGAATAATGTCATCACATACTAATAGTAACGGCAACTATTTGTCGACAGAATCAGAGTCTGTTCCGGACAACGATCAGTGTATTGTTCGAGCCAATGATGGTTCATCTCGTTTTATACGACGATCGCACAGTCCAACTTATCGAGTTCCGGCTTCGCTTGATCAAACAGTTCTCAATAGCAACAGTTACCCGGCGAAGCAAAATAGCTGCGACGAAACCATGTGGCCTTCTCAAGGAGCAACTATGTCTCATAGTACCGTCGTCGTGAGCAACCCGCAAGAAGACGTCATACGAAGACAGCAACATAAACAACAATATTGCAGTATGGCCAATGCTTCGTGGAACACTGGTTTTTTCCATTCGACAAATACTGGTGGAACTCCTAGTCAGCATCAGCCACATAATCCGACCACCTATAGCGACGTATCGATTCAACATTGTATCGATCTTCAAAATCAGTATCGACAAAAATTGCAGCAACAGCACGATATGATGGAGCTGATGGATAACAGTAAGTTTTTTTCGGAGAGATTTGTTTCCCTTAAAACCGTTCGAGGCATGTTGTTCTGGACACTCCATTCGCTGAAAATTTTGCCAGGGGACATTTTTACAAGAGAAAAATGGTTAAAAATCGAGTCAGAAACACTGTCAAAATGGGTTTGATGGAGAGAAAGCTATTTTGAAGTTTTTGGCTTCCAAAACGGAATTTTAGTACAAATTTTGATCAAATTTTACGTACTTTGGACCGATTGGAAACGAAAAAATTTTCGAAGAGGCGATGAACCAGGAGAGCCCAAAATTTTGCCAGGGGCATTAACCGGGGGAAATGAAAAATGCCAGGAGCCCCACCCCCCAATTTGGAGAGCCGTGTTGTTTTATGCCTAACTACGTATGAGCTATTTCTATCGCACAATGGCTGTTATGTTCAGCTTTCTGTAATTGAATTGTCGGTAGTGAGTGAAACGAGCGTAGCGAGGAATTCTCTCTGGCCAGACTTGCAAATTTCGACAGTGTCCGTTTTGGGTTTTAGGGCTGACGCGCATAAGTTAACATTGCCTAGGCCGATTGACTCTTATGATAGCTCATTCGAAAGCTTAAAATTTCCATTTACCCCTTTATCTAGACGCGACACCAGATTTCAACTGCTTCGGATCGTATAAGAGGGTCGAAGGGTCTTGAGTTTAGCCAAAAAGTGGTCCGTCAAGCCATATTCTTACCTGTATCTCAGCAAACGTTAAGAATAGTTCGCCCAAATCAGTTTCATTGCCTATATTAATTAAGTCTCGATAAAATTATATAAAGCTTTTGCACAATGATTAACCTTCGGGTCCAGGATTAGGATCCAAATGGATTTTTACAGGCCTGATAGCCCAAAATACATACGATGGCAATATCTCCTGAACCGTTCGAGCTATATGGATATTGGGCTCATTTTCATCGTCTATGTCTGGCTAGTCCAAACCTCGGAAGTTATAGCCGCCCCTCCCGGCTCACCTGCCGGGGGGTGCTGGATTTTGCCGGGGGGCCAGTGTTTTGTTGGATTTTATCGCGTTTAGACGTTAAATTTTCTCAGCAGAGGCATTGAGCTTAGGGGTACCTCCGTTTTGCCGTTGGGCAGCCGAAAATGCCGGGGGCCTCCCCCCAGCACTTTGGACTAGCCAGTATGCAGCTGCAGCGATAATGTACCCTTGTTGCCTTTATTTCAGGTGCAGAGTTTGGTCAAACTAGGTTTAGAATGGGCGCAAAATGCCTGAAAACGGAGCCACTCGAGCTGTATGGATATTATTGATCTCATTTTGTAGAACAATTCATCTTCTATGTGGATGGACATTGCAATTCCCTAAATACGCAATAAGCGGGTATATCATGAACTATATATTAAAGCAACGCAAGCAGTGTACGTTTCTCTAAATTACATAAAACTCAGAATTCACCATCTTGGCGATAAGATAAGTTACTAATTTGAATCACAAAATAATCATCTCTCGATAGATTAGTATTGACGTTACGAGTTTAGATTTGAATTAGTTGAATCATGGACTATCGACTATCGTCCGGAGACGTCTACACAACTCGGGATTTCACAGTTCATGCACCTTCATAGTAGCTGTAAAAAATTAATTGCCAGATTACCAATCAATTATTTGTTGACCAATCATTTTTGTTTGCTACAGTCACCAATCAATTGCAATTATTTCCACCCAGTATATATTTTCATGCTCAACTTTAAAACGTCATAAGAACGAACATCAACGGCGTTTTGCACAATGCTGTCGATACTATTCGCAGCTTATAGGGAAACAAAATTGGACATGCGTGATATGCAGGCGCTAATATAGACGCTTCACGTGGTTCGAAGTATTTCTAGCTGCTGGACTGACTTTGTATTGATATAATGTCCTACATCTCCAATACGCAACAGAAATATCGTAGACTGGATGGCTCTACGAGGTTATCCTCATATTTAGAAGCCTAGCCGTGGGTGGAAAGAAAGGCGTGTATAAGATCAGGTTGCTGGAAATGACCATGATCAGTTATAAGACCCTTTAAGTACCTCTAAAATTCTAAGCATCAATTCGAACATGCTGTAGCTATATGCTCATGGACTAAAAATTTGCTATTTTTCCCTATTTTGGCTAAAAAAGTCATGAAATTTTTCTTTGCGGTCTGAATCGCTCAACTTTGTCTATAATTTTAGATATACGTAGTCGCAGCCAGTCGTTAAGTTGCACATTTTTTACGTTTTCTGACAGTTTCAGTATATTATGGTCCCCCAGTTTATCGCAGATGAACCAGAGGGTCCCCGGTTATATCTTGATGCATAATTTTAATAGTTTGTTGAAGTTAGTATAGCCATGTGGGTTTTTTAATTAACGCATATATTTGGTAACTAATCCAGAAGACTTAATTGTTTTTTGTGTCCAAATAGGATAATTTTCAGTGTCATAACTGCAGTGTGACGATCTTAAGTTTAGATTTCGATAAATCACAGACTGTGATTTAAAAAATTAGTTCCTTCTTACACTATATAAACACAACAGGAGCATTCTCCATGGCTTATATATTCTCTGTTTTGTCGATATTGATTGATTGGTTTAACAGTAGCAGTGTTAACGGCTATTACACAAGAAATTGTTCTGGAGTGAAGCTTAATTCAGATTTGATAAAAATATACTTTTTTAGGTTCACAAGGCAGTCTTCCAGGGGACAACTACGGAGACGAAGACTATCCAGATAATCAAGATGCTGACGCGCTATCTGTACAAACGCCGTCGGTATATTCGGCTGATCCAAGTGGTTCCTTTAGTGCGAATATCGGTGCGAGCACGGCTAATAAATCTAGCACAGCGATGGAATCGGCTACTATGATGGAAACTGATCGATATGGATTTTATAGCCGCGGTGGCGATAACGAGACACAAACGTTAGTTTAGCAGTCGGTGATTGAGAAATGATGATTGTCGCTTTTTGAAGCACCGTGCGACTAGTGTTTTATAGCATAGCGCCTCCACCGAGCGAATACTGAAAATAACCGCCGAGAGAGAGTGAGGTCTTGTCTCTATGTTTTAGCGTTTTTGTTTTGGGTGGGCACCATAATGGTTCATGCTTATAATAATTACTAATAAATTTTTTGTTTTAGGTAGTGTCTTATTGCGGGTTCTAGCAGTCCTTGGTTTTAGGTAGTATTTTATTGTCGGTTATAGCAGTCTACAAGCGATGTACATTCTTTAGAACTGATTAAAGTTATGGGAGATGTTATAGTTCGACACACGCCACTTTAAAATTAAAATAGGCTGAATCGTCGGCTTAGTGTCAGAATATACCGTAATTATTGGTGCAAAAGAATCTTATCAAACGATAAATGCTTGTGTATACGTCAAATCCTTAACACAGCATAAAATAGAGACGTATTAGTGAATGGTAAATTCCGGTATACAGTCTTTGAAGTTTAAATACAAGTTAGTAATTTTATGATATTTTTTTTCTTATCCGGATTATCCGATATATCACAATTTTACCCGGATATCGTATATGGTAACCCATATCCGTGCCCATCACTGACTAGTCGACATTGCATCAAGTGACAGCACTAGATACGCGGCTGCGATAGTGTGAAACTCAGTACTATCCCAGTTGCAATAATTGTGGTCTCGTTGATTGTCTACTGAATGCTTAAAAATAAAAACATAATGTCTGATAATCGGTGAAGCTGTATGTCGTCTTCCGACGACAATGCTGTTTATAATCCTGATAAGAAAAAAAATATCATAAAATTACTAACTTGTATTAAACTCAAAGACTGTATACCGGGAATTTACCAATTCACTAATACGTCTCTATTTATGTGTGTAAGGAATTTAAACATATACACAAGCATTTATAGTTGATAATCTTTTAGCCAATAATTTTACGGCCTGTGACACTAAGCGGAGCGGTCGGGCTTAAAGTGGCGTGTGTTGAACTATAACATCTCCCATAACTTTAATAGGTCTAAAGAATGTACAGTCGCTTGTAGACTGTATAACCGACAAATACTACCTAAAACCGAGGACTGCTATAAACCCGGCAATAAGACGGGAAAAATTATAGTAATTTATTATAACAGTGAACCGGTACGTGGTGCCCGCCCAAAACGCTGAAACGTAGAGACAAGCCTCACTCTCTCTCGGCGCTTATTTTCGGTATTCCGTCGGGTGGAGGCGCTATGTAAAAACACTAGTCGCACGGTGCTTGCCCCAAAGCGACAAGTGGGGTGTTCTCGATAGCTGCTAAACGTTTGTGTACATTTATCGCCACCGCGCTCCTGAAATCCCATATCGATCACTTCCATCGTGGTGCCGCCGATTTGGTCTAGCCGTGCTCCGCACCCCGAGATATTGGCTAAAGGAACCGCTTGAACTGGCCGAACGCGACAAGCTTTTGTTACGGATAGCGCGTCAGCATCTTGATTATCTGAATAGGTCTCCCGTCTCCCGTAGTTGTCCCTGGAAGACTGCCTTGTGGGACCTAAAAAGTTATTTTTTATCAAATCTGAATTAACTTCCACTCCCAAATATGTAATAGCCGTTAACACTGCTACATATTTCAACCAATAAATACAATACTCGACAAAACAGAGAATATCCAGCCATCAAACATCCTGTTGTGTTTATATAGTGTAAGAAGGAACTAATTTTTAAATCACATCTGTGATTTATCGAAATCTAAACTTAAGATCGTCACACTGCAGTTATGACACTGAAAATTATACTACTTGGACACAAAAAACAATTAAGTCTTCTGGATTAGTTACCAAATATATGCGTTAATTAAAAAACCCACATGGCTATCATTCAACAAAACTATTAAAATTATGCATCAAGATATAACCGGGGACCCTCTGGTTCATCTGCGATAAACTGGGGGACCATAATATACTGAAACTGTCAGAAAACATAAAAAATGTGCAACTTAACGACTGGCTGCGACTACGTATATCTAAAATTATAGACAAAGTTGAGCGATTCAGACCGCAAAGAAAAATTTCATGACTTTTTTAGCCAAAATAGGGAAAAATAGCAAATTTTTACATCCATGAGCATATAGCTACAGCATGTTCGAATTGATGCTTCGAATTTTAGAGGTACTTAAAGGGTCTTATAACTGATCATGGTCATTTGCAGCAACCTGATCTTATACACGCCTTTCTTTCCACCCACGGCTAGGCTTCTAAATATAGCTACCTCGTAGAGCCATCCACTCTACGATATTTCTGTTGCGTATTTGGAGATGTAGGACATTATATCAATACAAAGTCAGTCCAGCAGCTAGAAATACTTCGAACCACGTGAAGCGTCTATATTAGCGCCTGCATATCACGCATGTCCAATTTTGTTTCCCTATAAGCTGCGAATAGTATCGACAGCATTGTGCAAAACGCCGTTGATGTTCGTTTTTATGACGTTTTAAAGTTGAGCATGAAAATATATACTGGGTGGAAATAATTGCAATTGATTGGTGACTGTAGCAAACAAAAATGATTGGTCAACAAATAATTGATTGGTAATCTGGCAATTAATTTTCAGCTACTATGAAGGTGCATGAACTGTGAAATCCCGAGTTGTGTAGACGTCTCCGGACGATAGTCGATCATCCATGATTCAACTAATTCAAATCTAAACTCGTAACGTCAATACTAATCTATCGAGAGATGATTATTTTGTGATTCAAATTAGTAACTTATCGCCAAGATGGTGAATTCTGAGTTTTATGTAATTTCAAGAAACGTACACTGCTTGCGTTGCTTTAATATATAGTTCATGATATACCCGCTTATTGCGTATTTAGGGAATTGCAATGTCCCAGTAAGCCATAGAAGATGAATTGTTCTACAAAATGAGATCAATAATATCCATACAGCTTGGGTGGCTCCGTTATAGGCATTTCACCCATTTCTAAACCTAGTTTGACCAAACTCTGCACCTGAAATAAAGGCAACAAGGGTACATTATCGCTGCAGCTGCATACTGGCTAGTCCAAAGTGCTGGGGGGAGGCCCCCGGCATTTTCGGCTGCCCAACGGCAAAACGGGAGCTAGCCTTAAGCTCAAAGCCTCTGCTGGATTTAACGTCTAAACGCGATAAAATCCAACAAAACACTGGCCCCCCGGCAAAATACAGCACCCCGGCAGGTGAGCCGGGAGGGGCGGCTATAACTTCCGAGGTTTGGACTCACCAGACATAGACGATGAAAATGAGCCCAATATCCATATAGCTCGAACGGTTCAGGAGAATTATTGCCATCGTATGTATTTGTGTTGGGCTATCAGGCCTGTAAAAATCCATTTGGATCCTAATCCTGGACCCGAAGGTTAATCATTGTGCAAAAGCTTTATATAATTTTATCGAGACTTAATTAATATAGGCAATGAAACTGATTTGGGCGAACTATTCTTAACGTTTGCTGAGATACAGGTAAGAATATGGCTTGACGGACCACTTTTGGCTGAACTCAGACCCTTCGACCCTCTTATACGATCCGAAGCAGTTGAAATCTGGTGTCGCGTCTAGATAAAGGGGTAAATGGAAATTTTAAGCTTTTCGAATGAGCTATAAGAGTCAATCGGCCTAGGCAATGTTAACTTATCGTCAGCCCTAAAACCCAAAACGGACACTGTCGAAATTTGCAAGTCTGGCCAAGAAGAATTCCTCGCTACGCTGGTTCACACTACCGACAATTCAATTACAGAAAGCTGAACATAACAGCCATTGTGCGATAGAAATAGCTCATACGTAGTTAGGCATAAAACAACACGGCTCTCCAATTGGGTGGGTGGGGCTCCTGGCATTTTTCATTTCCCCCGGTTAATGCCCCTGGCAAAATTTTTGGGCTCTCCTGGTTCATCGCCTCTTCGAAAATTTTTTCGTTTCCAATCGGTCCAAAGTACGTAAAATTTACCCAAAATTTGTACGAAATTCCGTTTTGGAAGCCAAAAACTTCAAAATAGCTTTCTCTCCATCAAACCCATTTTGACAGTGTTTCTGACTCGATTTTTAACCATTTTTCTCTTGTAAAAATGTCCCCTGGCAAAATTTTCAGCGAATGGAGTGTCCAGAACAACATGCCTCGAACGGTTTTACAGGGAAGCAATAATCTCTCCGAAAAAAACTTATTGTTATCCATCAGCTCCATCATATCCTGCTGTTGCTGCAATTTTTGTCGATACTGATTTTGAAGATCCATACAATGTTGAATCGATACGTCGCTATAGGTGGTCGGATTATGTGGCTGATGCTGACTAGGAGTTCCACCAGTATTTGTCGAATGGAAAAAAACCAGTGTTCCACGAAGCATTGGCCATACTGCAATATTGTTGTTTATGTTGCTGTCTTCGTATGACGTCTTCTGCGGGTTGCTCACGACGACGGTACTATGAGACATAGTTGCTCCTTGAGAAGGCCACATGGTTTCGTCGCAGCTATTTTGCTTTCGCCGGGTAACTGTTGCTATTGAGAACTGTTTGATCAAGCGAAGCCGGAACTCGATAAGTTGGACTGTGCGATCGTCGTATAAAACGAGATGAACCATCATTGGCTCGAACAATACACTGATCGTTGTCCGAACAGACTCTGATTCTGTCGACAAATAGTTGCCGTTACTATTAGTATGTGATGACATTATTCAAGAATCCAATTTTTTAAAAATGCTAAAATCTACCGAACGACCAATCATTATAATTATTTTTGATTCATCGACACCCTGCAATGCAGAAAACAATTATTGAAATGAGAACGTGGTAGCTACAACAGTTTCTCCAGCAGCGCTGAGCTGAGCATAAAGTTTTGTCCGTATTTAACTCATCACTGCATCGATAAATTTTGGAACATATTTTTATTTTGACGTGTAATAACATGTATAATAGTTAATATCTTTGTATCTACGCTCCACTAATGATTTCTTGACCAAATGCTCACAAAACGGACACGAACTGATAAGTTTATAACCTTTCATTATGTAATGTCCCCAGACTATATATATAAATTACCAAATTTGTCAAAGCAATTGAATCAAAAAATTGAGAGAACTTGCAGAATTATTCCTTAGGTAGCTATATCTATGGTATTTCATTTCAGTTATTACACGGCTTGTTGAAGCAGCTATTTTCTAGATACACGCCCAACATCGCGAAAAGGTTAAATATGCATATGAATTACAATTTGATCAAACATTGTACTAAAATTCCGTAAATTTTGTCAAAATATGCTTCAAAATATCGCTTTTTCTCTCCATCAGAAGGTTTTCGAAGCATTCACGACATGATTTTTAACAGTTTTTCTATTGGCGAAATGGGTTTCGAACCAGGGGAACCGGTTCATGCCCCACCGACGACATTTTAAGCGAATGGATACATCGCGCTATTTTGCTCCATGAGGTGTAGGCAATGTATCGGCGCCCAGCAACATTCTACATTAATATTCACACCTAAACCAGATACGAACGATTATACGAGTCCAAAATCGTGTAGATCTTTTAGCCTTTTTTCATTTGTTTTAGTCTACAAAGATTAGTATATAAGGTAGAAAAAAATTCCGTTAACGGGAATTGGAAAACTCTGTGTAACTTTTGAATCCTATACTTAGTTATCAACGCAAAAATAGCTTTAAAACATATTTGTTTGTTCATTTTATAGCAATTTTATAGAAACTATAGATCATAAAATTCTGGAAATCTGTAATGCGAAGATTTCAAGGAAGGAAAAACAGAATTTTGCGGAGATCTCTAGCTTTACCATTAAGTTAATACACAACTATATAAAAGAAACAGACAGACTTCCGTAACATTTAACATATATAAAACGTAACTAGCTCAACACGAAGGAACCAGTGTCTAATCACCTTTTCTTTCGAAGTTTTTCTTCTTCCTACGATTATTATTGTTCCATTTTTATATGTTTGCTATACACTGAAAATAATGCTGTTTCAGTCATCACATAGCCTATTCACGTTTTCTGACGGTTACAGTATTTTACGTTCCCCCAGTTCAATTGGGGATCCCTCAGTTGAACCGGGTAAATCGCCCCAGTAGTTTTGGCTCCCCAGTTCGGAACTGGGGATCCGTAGCTCATGCTCCCAGGTATAATTTTGGTAGCTTGGAGAAGCCAGAAACAGAACATCGAAGCCGTTTGGAAAGAAGATTTTTTACAATATTCTCTCATGTCTTTTGATAAGTTATTTCACTTACTAAAATATCGAAACAGAAGGTTGAGCCCTTAACGTCAAAACTTAACTTTTATTCACTGGCTAAAATAACAAAAAACAGTGTTTGTTGTACCCCCTATTAAGTGCAGTTTTTGGCTAAGTACTGTTGTAAAATCAAGAGTATCTGCGAACTATACATGAAATTTTATTTATAAATACTGATAACACAAAAAGGGGATAGCCAACTCTAAATGCAATAAGCGGAAAAACACTATAAACAAAGATAGAACGTTTGGAAAAGAATCCGAGTCTACACACCTAAACCAGGGCTAAATCATAAAGTACAACCAATAGCTAAGATTGTTGGATTTGTCTCTTGTACTAGATCTATTTTCAAAATGTATCTAGTGCCTCAATTTTTAAAAATTTCTCAAACAAATTTTTGATTGTACTCTTTGAACAAATACAAAAAGAAAGCTTGCAGTGTGGGTTTTTAAATTTTTTTGCTGGTTCGCGACATATTTTCATTCAAAGTGCTTAAATCGTGAAAAATGATCCAACTCGGCCCAGAAAACCAAAAACGCGAAAACCCATATTCAGCATGATCATTTTTAATAGTCATTTATTTGTGATAGTCATTTTAACCTTAAAATTAATAAACATTTTTTTTATTTCCCCACCAGTTTTTTTTCAAAATTTATGCTGTGCTACAATGTGTGTTTTTTGAAATTTAGGTGTTTTTGAAATTTACCTGTGGTTTTTAATTAACCCGCAAATACCCAAATACCCTGTTTTAGCGTTACAGGGAAGGTCAATCAATGATAATTAACCGGCTACTAGCAATTTTATATTAATGCATGCAATATATATTTATACAATGGACCAATCAGTTATATTTAGCACTAATTATTTCATATTTCAGAATTTATAGACTTAGGTTCCACAGTTATAAACATGGTCAGTTTATAAGCATTCAGCGTTGAAAAATTTTTGTTTTTGTAAGGTTATAATTAAACAGTTCAAGTGTACTAAATTTTGTGTTTTTTGAAATTTAGGTGTGTTCATTGAAATTTCGTTGTGTTTTTGCTATAAGAAAAACACAAAAAATAACCCTGTCCCCCACTATGTCCATAAGCAAGCAAAAATATCTTGTTTTATGGGCAGGACCTTAGTTAAACTATAAATAATTCGAAAAATTTAGTACACCTCGAAAAAATTCTAAATCTCGTTTTATGACGTAAATTGGCTAAATTGTAACCGTATTTGTCCATAACTACAGACAGAGTCGAAAATATCTTACATCTGTCATATTTCAGCACCCTTAGCGTGTCAAGACGCGTCGAATGATACCAAATTTATCACTATCAAACATCTGCGATGACACGATAATGATGGAATGAAAAATGAGAAAAAAGCGAAATCTAATGAAAAATTTTGAAATCGACGGACACCCACCACATGTCATATTTTATGAATTTAAGAGGGGTGGGTATTTGCTATTTATGGCGACTATCGGTATGAGGAAGAGTAAGGAGCTTTGTCAGCGTCGATGTGGGTCCGTAGTTTGTGCCAGTAGTATGCCCTGTCGGACTTACAATTTATTGGCACGCGTGTCATAAAATTTTAGGATCCTGTATCGTCACGTGTATGTGTAAATTTTGAGTGTTAAAATAATATCAAGAAGTGACAAAATCACGCATTATATATTGCAATTACTCGCGGGATTTCAACCCGCTTTCAGTTCTAACAAGTATGCAGGTTTTCAAGTAACACTACTGTCGTGCAAATTTAACCGCGTTTACGACAATAATAAGACAGGGTGTAAGTCTACTTGAACGATGATTCCTGCAGCAATGTAATTAAATAAGTATCCTTCGGATCCTTATGTCGGTTCCAAGAAGTGGGTACAAAACCACGTAAATATGTTTATTACAAAAGAATACAAATTCCGATAAAACAATTATTTTGCGAGCGATACTTCTTGATGTAGTGAGCAACAAAATCTGTGATTATTGCAAAGCCAGTTTTTTCGTAATTTATCACTATTCGTGGCTCGCGAAGTTTTTCTGATTGTTTACTTTATTAGGCTATGTGCCGTGTCGTGTGGGAGTTGGGGTTCGCACTAATATATTTTCTAAGTTACGCTAGGTCCAGTTCACTACTGCACATAGAGCTATATAGGCTCGCTTCCTTTGCAGCTGCAAAAGGAACGCGTGTGCAATAGCAAGCACGTTTTAATCTGCGGCTGCAATAGTAAGCACCGCAGGCCCAGAACACTGCCAGCATCACCAAGACCGGGGTCTACTGCTACCTTCATATAAAGATGGTAGGTCGTGCGGTCTGTGGCTTCAAAAGCTATTAGCACTGGTTTTTTGATTTTATCTTTCTACCCCATGTGTCACTCTCATACAGATCCTAAGTTCGAAAGCCGATGGTTTTATTGCAACGAATAGTGGAACAATAAACCCTAAACTATATTACACTCGTGATTCAAGATACTCGGCACCAAAAGCATGAGATAAAAAGTTTATTTTTGTCAGACAAGTAATATGGACGACACACCAATTCTGTAACACAATTCTTTATAGTTTGCGTTATTCTCTAACCACTGAAATTTTAGCTCGTTTTCGCGTGACCCTATTTGTGTTCCTGTGCTTCGAACTCTCTCTCGTTCCAGTACGTTAGCGTTTAAGATATCTATTACTTTATTAAGTCTTTTGTGCGTTTTGCACGAAGTACCCAACCGGAATGCATAGGTTATATTACAAACTAGGTTGTCACGGCTGCAAGCACCCTAGTTTGTACTTTTCTTCTCGTCCTCCAACACCCTACCAGAATATATAACCTTACAGATAACTGAAGAATTATTGAAAGAGCATAAGACAACGTCGTCTTAGTGCAACTAGCTTCTCACTCATCCCGGATTCTCAAGATGTTTCCCGTTATTTTTCGAATCTCGCTCATTTTCTCACTCCACGGTCTAACTCTGACGAAAATTTTCTTATCTATTTTCTATTACGTTATGCCACAATACGCTCAGTACTTTAAGCCAATACCACCTATGTTCTCGTGCAACACCACTTTTCCTGTACAACACGCCAATATTTGGATATGACTCTCGCGCCAGGTAATTGGTTTCTCTTTTGAGAGCTATGTGATCTTAGTTCCGCATTCAGTATCCACTTTCTTTCAACCTACACCCGCATCAGGTATTTTAAGCGTAAGGCTATAAACAAAAAGCAGGAAAACTCGGGACCTATTTTGATATTGTCCCTAAACCAGATAATACAACCAAGAATAACTAATAATACTGGTGATAACGTATCAGCAAATAATAGTAATAGTTCAAAACATCGGCCTATTGGCGAGTGAGCTGTCACCGTAAAGTTGTGGGATGATTGCCTGAGAATAAACTGGGGCGAGGATTCGGGTACCCCATCGAGCTATCCCTACATCCAATTACCAACACCGGCCAGCCATCCGGGGACCGGAGGAATTGAGAGAATAACTGGATAGTAGTCGACAGCTACTAGTCAGTTGTTATAATAGCGTAGGTCATGAGCCATCTGGGGGCGGGAACACTAATATAACGGCAGTACTAGTGTAATTTTAAAGAACTAGGTCCAGGTAAATAAATATATACTCGTGCAGTTGTCAGCCATCCGGGGGCGATTGCATCAACTCACAAGAAGAGTAATAGAGCTAACATAACCTAAACCTCGACGCTAATAAAGGATAATAAGAAAGAGCCATTGTTTAGAACATTGAGTGGCTTAGACCGAAAGAAAATTACAACCAAAATTACTGGTGAAATCGGAGGTGTGAGCTAAACCTGGTGGTACTAAAGAATCGTCCCCTATTTGTGTTGACTATTTTATTTCCGGCTGTAGCCGTTAACTAGCTGAACACCGAGTGAGTAAAGCTATTCTTGCGCAACGCTCAGTCGTCTCACGTCACCGCAAAAGAGAATAAGCACACATCAAAAGAACGGCGAACGACTCGGTTCCCCACCTACATACTACTGGCCACACATCGAACACTACAATCTTGGTGATCAGTCCCGTCCCATTTTAATTTCCGTCACAAGAAATTCACCATGTAACCCCACCCCGTTCAAACTTAAAAATAAAACATTACTCAAAAATGTCTCAGCCAGTATATGATCTCAGTCACTACGCCAAACAAGTATTCGTTCCGCTATACAGCGCAGCAGCTCATTCTTTAAGCACAAAATCCATTCGCCAAAACCATAAATTTTGTAAGAAAAGCCTTAAACATCCGAGTATCACGCAATTTTTCCGTGTCACCAGTGAACCACAATAAAATAAGACTACAACATTTCAAGAGCATGACAAAACACACCGAATCCGACGAACGCTAATCAAAATCTGATCAAGTGAAAACAAAATTATATTAAACTGCACCCTGAGCCAATATAGCACAGGAGTTGCATCGATCATATGATCGATGACTCATGCTTTTGGCGTTATATTTTGTTGTTTAAACTGGGGGACAGAGGTTGGACGGGGAATTTCTTAAGACGGCTATTGAATATAAAAATGAGACGGGATTCGTCACTGAAGATTGTAGCGTTCGAGCTGTGACCAGTAGTACGCCGGTGGAGAACTAACTGGTCCGCGTTCTTTTGACATGTGCTGATTCTCTTTGCTCAATGCGAAACGACTGAGTGTTGCGCGTGACTGGCTATACTCACTCCACGTTCAGCTAGTTAACCACCAAAGCCAGCAATAAAATATGTTTATTCGAGATGCGTAGAAAGCACAAATAAAGCACAATTCTTTTAGTACCACCACGCTAATTCACATTTCTTATTTCGCCAGTAAATTTTAGTTCTAATTGTCTTTCGGCCTAAAAGCCACTCAATGCTCTGTGCAATAGCTCTTCTTATTATTTAACTTCGGTGAAAACGATTAAGACTTAGGTTAGCTGATACTCTAATAAATCTCTTGTTAGTTGATACGATCGCCCCCGACAGCTGACAACTCCACGATTATCTGATTACCTGAGCCTAGTTCCTTAGAATTACATTAGTACTGCTGTTATATTAATGTAGGTGCCCCCGATGGATGACGAACTATGCTATATAAGAACTGAATAGTAGCGGTCGACTACTATCCAGTTATTCTCTCAAGTTCTCTGGCCCCTGATGGCTGGCCAAAGTTGGTGAAAGGAATAAGGACCGCTCGGTGGGGTCCGATTCCTCGCGTCGGGTTATTCTCAGAAAGTTACCCCACTTCTAACTCCACGGGGCAACTCACTCGACACAATTCCATTACTAACTATTTTTAGCTAATAAGTTATCACCTATAC
>JASANE010027604.1:0-67260 GCA_030248225.1 Trileptium ribeirensis
AGACTACGTTCCGGTTCCTTTTAAAATCTAGAGTTTTGGTTGTTGATTATGGTTCCGGTTATTTTCGGTTTCAAATATTTTATGCTATATGTATATGTGTATTTACGATATGTATACCTGTATATCTAATTGATGCTTTTGATAAATGATTACTGGATTATAAATGGATTAGTAAATATATAAAATTCGTAGCTAATTGTCTAAACATGTACTTAGATTTTTCTAAAGTTATATGATTGACGTATGTCCAGTACGTTTATAGGGCGAAGGCCGAACGCATGACATACTAACACGCATGCACTTTGCATTTGTCTTACACTATATTTTTAGTGTGTAACCCAGCCGTTGGCCGGGGCTGGCGTTTTGTCGGCCGCGCGCCGGTTGAAGGCGGCCGTTCGGGCTGGTGTGCGATGGTTTCTAAACTGTCCAATAGTCCAATTTGACTAAGCTTCGCCAGTAAACTTGTTATTGCTCAAACTAGTCTTCAACGTTGTTTTTGTGGTTTTATTCGCTTATAATCGAGCTTGTTGTCACTGGATATTGGTATTATTTGCGGTTTGGATTGACTTACCAATAATAACGCAGCGAGCGGAGTTTCCTAAAACAGCACGGAGTTGCAAGAAAAATTCTACTTTTTTCTCCGTTTGTTCCTCACAAAACCATATTAGGCTCATTTAATGGCAACCGCTGTTTGGTTATCATCGTTCCACGATCCCTTGCAATTCCCACAGAAATAAACCCTTGGGTGCGACTTGTTGCCTTGTTTCCTTTCGACATCTCCGTAATTTCGTTTGATACACGGAATAGTCTTCGGGTTACCACCAAAGAGTTTGAGTTTGGCGCAAATGTAGCTTGGAGCGTTTGCGTTGCGCTTCCAACCCTGACCAATTTGATATTTGGAAATCCTACCTGTACTAGCCGGAATAATCGATCGAATTCGGGATGGTGCAGACTTTTAAATGGCACAGAGGATATTCATTGAGGGTTTCCCATGAGGACCAAATCCCCAACGTTGAATGTTAGTTTTGGCGTTTCAATCGAAATACTATTTGTAATTTTGTTGCGCGAGGCCGTACCTGTTCCCAGGCTTTCAATAATTTTTCGATTAATTGCAACGTGTAGCCCGCGTAGGTCTTTATATGCATATGCGGGTATACAGCATTTTCGCCCGGTAGGTTCAGATCCTTACCTGTCACGATGAAAAGCGGTGTTTGATCCGTTAAAGCTTGGACCGATGTTCTATAGGCAAAACACACGGGCTTGATAAATTCATTACACCGGTCGGGAATTCATTCTGTTTTTTGCTTGAGCATTGCCTTAAGAGTCTGATTCCGCCTTTCGACCAACCCGTTGGCGTGCTGGTGGTACGGAGCCGAATACACCTTTTGGTAATGATTTGGCCAACTTCGTTTGTGAATTCTTCGGAAATGAAGTATGAGCCTTGATCTGTAATAGCTACACGGTACACACAGTGACGGTTAAAAGTTTTGTATGTCCTGCATAACACTTTCTGACACGGCAACACTCACTGTCGTGCAGTTGACTGACTTATGTCGGGATGTTATACTAGTGTCCTTCTTGTCCGTAGACAGTGCATCCTCCTGTTCTTTGGAAGTGATCATCGGCTGCAAGCATTTACTGTATTTCTTGTGGCAAATAAATGTGTTTACCTTATTGTTAAGTTCTTGCTTGAAAAATTTTTGTAATATTACATTTCATTCAATTTATTCTACCTATTAGCAGGTCCCACTATTCGCTAGGTTTTCAATCCATACTCAGCCAGTAGTCATCAGAAACCAGATTGCGTGCAGATTGTCTAACGCAAGCTCATCTACTTTAGTGGGTGAGTACAAAAATTGCACGTTCATGCACAATCCATCACAGAACTGTTTGTGCGCAGCAGCAAAGCTTTAATATACTTGTGTACTTTTATTTAAGTACCGCATGGAAGAACACTAATTTCTGTACTGGAGTCCAGACATTTGCGTAAGTTAACTGATTGTACATTGCTAGCCAAGAATCAAATTCTTGTTCATCCTCACCTGAAAATTGCGGTATATCGTGTAGTTGTACGATAAGCGTAGTAGCTTGTTTGTGTACTAGTTGTTGTAATAGCGCGGTTAATGGATCAACTGTAAAGTCACCACTAGGGGCTGTCGGAATTGTACCACTGGTAATACTCACCATAATTACATTTCATTCCGCATGTTCTCCACTGTTCGACGTATTAGGTATATTTACATAAGAAAACACAACGGCACTACCCGGTCCAGGTGTTGAACTTCTCGACGAGCCAACATTAGTTGACGACGCTATTCTTAACAAACTTTCCTGAACTATACTACTTATCTTAATGCTGCCTTTAATGTTCCAGTTCGGTTCTACCAAACACAGACAAAGCAGGGCTATATATATTAAATATAATATGTTTCTCAAGTTCTACTGTGGATTTTTGCCCTTATAAAATATCGTGTAGATCCGTGCAATGCTTTTGTTACAACCTACCGCGAACCGTTGGTCCGAACTAGTCCGATCCATTGGGCACTTCAGCTCAAGTACTACGTATAATATAAAATTTAATTGCAAGTTACATAAATATTACACTACGCTTCGCTAATATAGTAGTGATATATTTAGGTTAGGGATTTGTCTTGTAGAAGTATGTTCCCAAACTTATTCAGTTCACTCTTTAGAGGTTTCCCGCAAGTGCAAAAACAACGGAAAACAATGTATTTTGGGGAAATCACAAATCACAAGATTCACAAGAAAATTTATTACAAAATTTTGTGCTCAGATATTGTTAAGATACAGAAAAAATAATGTGCAAATTTATCAAATCGAGTCAAAATTGCTTTACAATGATATATAATATAGTAGAAGTGCTCGAAAGATGTACAGTTACACTTACATTATTTGATGCATACTTTTACGATAGATTGGAGATAAATGACAGGGGCTCGGTTTAAGGAGAAAATGCAGCATAGTGCTCCCGCAGTTGAAACTTAGAAACGTTTGACGAGATTAATCATGCATATGATAGATTACTATGCAATGAAGTATGTTTTCTAAGTAATATTTCATGTTTTATGAAATGTTAAATCTCGTATCGATCGCGTCTTTACAACAACAACCTTTAGGATGTGTGCGCTCTAAACCTGTTATTCATCATCAGAATACACGAAACACAAAATCTGTATCTTCTTTCCATCTAAATAATAGATTAGTGCCAAACAGCACATTCAACTACATGAGTGTTCACCAATTCGCGTCTACGTAACAAAAATGGCGTGCGCTATTCTCATTTGTTGTTGAACTTGAAAAAGCTATTGCGGTTTCTGTTACAGCTGCAATGGAAAAATTTTATTCGTCGTTACATTATTGTGCGGCAACATTCGTTGTCGTTACAATCAGTGTACAACCTTAAACAATGTAGTTACAAGCGGTGTAACATCAACCGCTACAGTCGCTACAAGCGTTCTTCAAAAATGTCAGCTGTTGCACGAAGCTTGTAGGGAACAATAAGGTTGTCATTACAATGTAATGACAACTGAAATGTAACGACCATTGCAGTTCTTGCGCAACCGTGTGCAGTGAATGCACTCAACTTCATGTGAACCACGCATTGCAGGGCGAAATAAAAGGAAGAAGTTAACGGTCAAAGTACACATACAAGAATTATTACAAAATACCATCGAATTCACAGGTTTAATTGATCGTGTCACTGAAGTCGCATCCGAATGGGTAGCTTAGAACCTGGTAATACCAATAGTTAACAGGTTGACGATTTTATAAACCAAATAGTTCATTTGCATTAGTATTACTGGATATAATACAGCGTTCACAGAGAAATGTGTGCACTCACTGCACATTGTAGCACGGATGAGCATGATTATTGCTACGAAAAAGTTTTTGAAACATGTCGCAATAATTCGTGTCTTACTTAGTGCAATAGTTGCGCCAGCTACAATTCTTGTAGGAATACTGTTGGGTACTACTACATTATTATTAATAGGTTTTGGAGCGATAGTTGATATTATGTTGCATAGTTTGCACAGAGTGCACGTTCACATCAACAATTGTTGTAGCAATGAGAGCTTGTATTTATTACTATTTAAGGAACAATAATTATTGCTATATAAAGCTTAAGACGGTTAAAAATCTCCCAAAAATATAATTTTCAAGATTTAGCGTAGTTACAAGAGTTTTGCAACGGATTACCGGTTTTATTTTTCGGGTTAACCGCGTTAGTTGCGATGTTGTAAGGCTACTTTTTACGCGTCATTACGACATTAAGTCTTTGTATGGAGCTAAAAAACTAATTTGCCATTCATAATTTCCAATGTTTTTTGAAATTTTTCAAATAAAATTGTATTAATTAGATGATATAGTTAGACAATTTTATTCGACTTACATTTTAGTTGTTTATCATACAAATTCATGGTTGAACTTTTCGTTCCAATTGCCATTTTGGTGTTTCGTTCCCAAATTCAAGACCATTCGTTTGACAATAGCTCTGTCAAAAAGCATTAGCGGCCACAGTTAACAGATTTCGCAACCATAAAATGTGCTTTTAAATCGTTTGTATATACGACTACTCATAAATAATGCACGTTTTCTATTTGATTTGGTCAAAACCAAACCAAAACAAAAACTTCTCCCAATAACCAAGACGGTTTACCTAGCTGCACCAGGCTTCTTACTAAACGGTGCCCATAACACCCCGGCTTCATTGATTCTCAAGAAATTAGCAGCAATGCACCTAGCCCCAGGGAATCGGTTAACTTAACAGGCCCTAGGCGGGTTTCTAGGGTGTAGGTCCTGGCCCCTTCCCGTGACTGACGGGTCTAGTTTTACGGTACGATTCATTAGAGGTCCCTCTAGACAGTCAACCCTAGGGCTATGTATATGTAATAAGGTCGACTCGCCATTCCACAGACCTCACTCAAGAAAAGTTTAAATTTTTGTTTGTAGCCTAAAAATTCAAAATCAACTCATTGGCAGCAACCTACTTTTCATAGCTTACCATAGCTCATATTTTCACTCCTGCGCTTTGTTCTCAGTCTACAAAACTGCTCCTCCGTGTTCAACATAAGCCCTTATTTTCAACCTGCTTCAGACTAGAATAGAAATGGACAACTTAAATGACTCTACTGTAGACATTTGTGAGTAAAGCTCAAAACTTACAACTTTTGCGTTTTTTTGCTTACAACTTTGCAGTTTGATTTTGTACTGCACCTGTTAGCTTATTAGTACTTATTAAAACTAGTAAATTTGAGAGATATCGGACAATATATATTTGACTCGTTTTTGGCCATTTTATCTCATCGATTTCAGGTCAAAGGTACTCGTTTGATGACAACAACCATACGCTGAATGTCAATACTCTACTGCTCAACATAATTTTCGTATGGCATCCGCACTCGTCCGGTCGTGCTAGTAACCAATTCTTTCATAGGGTAGGCACATGGGTTCAAAGAGGCTTTTTCGATTGGCCAACAAAAAAGTGGGGAATTTTCAGAAGTACTGGGTCTGATCATCGTTTTGCTCAATTTTTATGGCATCGACATCGTAGGATATTTATACTTTGCGCCGCCTTTGGTTACGTCAGTAGCAACATATAATTTTGTGGGTATCAGCCTCATAATACAACTTTTAACGATTGTTATCCACGAGCGTGCATGGTTATTCAGCGCTGGTAACTTTAATTTTAAATTTGTTGGATAAAATAAATTTATTTTGGCCACTTGTCACATTTTCAGGACGAAAGCTCTCGGTGTCGTCTACTACGCACCCCCGGAGGCTTATTTTGTTCTCATTTTTGATTGGCATTCCGGAAGAGGAATGCTCATATACCTCGACTTTTGTAAATCAATGGCTTCACTTATGGCTTGCCGATGGCCACGGGTATAATTTAAGCGAGGAGTTTTCGACTAGTGATTTTACTAATTTTGAGACACAGCATATGTTGCACTGAAAAGCGTCTCATCCGTCATTGATACCTTGGGTTTTGTTCATCAATATGTTACATTTTACAGGTTTTGCATGATACTGTTGTACTAGTCCTACTTATTTAAAGGGACTTTTCTTTAAGGAACTGTACCAAATTTGTGACCTGTCAAGTTCATATTAAGACCGTTAAAAAAGGGTGGGGGTAAACCGAATTGTCGGAAACTATTTCTAACTATTACTTTAGTGCAATATTACAGCAGGCCTTAGGGTCGGACGTAACACGAGCTTTCCTACAGCTGAACGGTAAATCATTATTGACTGCTTGGCACTGATTTGGTTCAATTTGTAAGTCATCGTTTTATTCTACTCTAGCAGGTTCTTCTTATTTCTTTACCATGGCGCACACAGTGTATGGGTGTATTAATGACGTGTATCTGGTAAGTTTGCGTTCATGGATTTTGAGCATTGCATGATAACTTTGTGATTCCCACTAGAACAATTACTACTGGTTAAAAATGCCGGTTTTTAGTAAACTTTTGATGGGCTGATCTAATTGATTAAGACGTGAATTTTATAATGAGGTTTAGCATATAGGCTCACCGAAGGCTAACTGACACTGGCCAAAGGAAAATTCTGCATGGGCTATTGCCAATTCTAGTATTTGACGAACTTGAATTTTACACCTAATTTGACTCAAATTTGGACTCTCGAATGCATAGCTAAATAGTTGAATGATCAATCTAACGGAATTGGTGTAGCAACTTTCAATCAACCTATTGACATACATACTTTTGAACCGCCGGAAGATTCTACAGTCCAACGCTAAATTCCAACTCTCAACTCAGGTTCTCTTCGGACAGATTCCAGGATCAAACGACTGCAATGTTCTATTGCCCCTCGGACCATAAATATATAACTACTTGGATATTGGCTACACATTTTCTACGAGGCAATTCGGCTGCGGCGTTCAGATGTTGAAATTAAGCTGAATGGAGTTCTCTGTACTTGGGTTTAGAGTTCATATCTGAGCAGCGCTCAGTTTTGAGCTAATTGATAAGAACTTAAACTTTGCTCACTTATCTCGGTGTAATTTTGTTACTTTTCCTAGTTTTCCAGGTTTGATAAATTTGATAAATTAAGATATTTTCTTAATAGATTTGAGTTTTGGTCATTTTCTTAGAGTTGCTCTGGTCATTTTAGGACTCTCTAAGCTCATAAACTCGGACCAAACTAGTTCCCTTTAAATACTCTTTCAAATCTATCCTAAGAAACATATTCAAAGGAATTGTTGGGAAAGTTGATATGTTTAAATAACTAAATCTCATCTGTGTCCTAGACATTGCATTCCTAAGTTTAGGGGTAGAAAATTTTCGGAAAAATAAACTCTCTCGGTCAGAAACATAATACCAACCGACCTTTCAGTAACTTAGGTTCAGTTTCCTTACGGCCCTGGCAACTACGGTAATCTCCTGAACTTTTTGAATAATGTCTGTCAGTCTTAAATTTCGAGGTTGTCTTCCATGGAAAAACCAAATTTCACCCTGTGAGCTAAGGATGAGGATAATTCAATTTTGAAGCAAAACACCACGTTTAAATCAATTCAGCTATCTCAAATGAGTCGAGGAAGTATCCATCTATAGGGTTATACTTGCGGAACGCTTTAAATAAATTGGGTACTTGAACAATCCTCGGACAGGACCTCTCGTAGTCAAATTATAATAGATTTCGCCTTGAATTCTCATTTACGCCTACAGGATTTGATGAACTAAATGAACATTAAACATTGGCACTGTCATACAATTAGTTTTAGCTTTAAGCTAACCTGTCTGGAGCGGTTGCAAACCATCTCATAGCACCGTTAATTTGTTTAACTTAAAATATTAATTGATTTTAGTGAGTTTGGACCACCTGTGGATAATTCTGTGTCAGTTTGTTACATTTTGTACGTCTAAGTGGGCTAGAACAGAGGAGGAAGGCTGTCAGTATTTTAGTTTACGTCATTTTAAGATACTCAAATAACTATTCAAATTCAAATTCAAATACAAATTCAAATTCAGATAGTGACCGACACAGCCGGGTCACATTGTAGCAACCCATGTTAACCGCATACAATTATCGTCCTTAATTTTGTTATGGATCTTAATTTGATTTACCTAAATCAACTTATCAGAACTTAATCGCCTTTTACAACACCCAATTTTGTTTTATTAGAACCCACCTTACTATAGATCATATATGACATCATTAAAATGGGTCAATTTCATTACACAGACAATGCAAGTACAAAGGTTATAACATCGATTATACAAAACTTTCATGTAACAAAATTTTTTGTTTACGTAACAAAATCTCCACCCTGTGAAAGCTTTGTCCACCCTGGGTGTCTCTGTAACCATCCATTATATGGTGTCTTTTATACCGCAGGGTGTCTGATATTATTTTAGGATAGTACACATAGATAGTTTATGGTCGGTAACGGTACGGTGTAGACTACTACCATACCTTTTAAAAAGTTATACGGTGAAAAGCAGCCACTGTATCCATGTACCGGCCTACCAACGGCTGGATCACCTTTTCATTTTAAGGGTGTTCGGGTTCTCGGATCCGACAAATCACGTTGCAGATCACAGTTTTAATAAGGAGATAACTCCACTAAAAAGTGAGATTGTTCACTTTTGCATAAACGGAATTTTTGCATAGTTATTTCTGAACTACCGCAAATATCTCATAAACTCTAGGTCATTGCTTGTTGTTTAGAAACAGCGAACGAGTTAATTTAAGATGGCCATTATTACTTCTGTTAGTGTAAATTTATTATTTAAGAACCTTATAATTTTGCTCTGATAGGAGCTAAGAGACACTACCTATTTTTTGTGTCACAATCCCCATAGTATCTTATCACAAGCATATAAGTGACCACATAATGTCGTATAAATGCCGCTGTATATAACCTCAATACATTGTAGGTACACTGTATTGTATTGTACCCCAGTACATTGTATTGTACGCTGTATATAACCTCAATACATGTCATTTACAATGACATCGGCTGATAACAACCAACTTAGCACATATCTATATTTTTAAACAAATCGGCATGATGTTTGGTTAGTGCAAAATTTGTACTGTTATATGTGCTAGCAGTAGTTTACTCGTGTAATACTGTCGATTAATGTATGAGTCAAAGGAATAATAGTCTGTGGTATCTGTGTTACATGTCTAGAAAATAAACAAACACCCTACGTGATAAACAAAAGAGCTCTAGTACATGTATATACACACGTACATATTATATATCTCCTTTTCTTCTCAGTGAATTATATACTTGTATTATATATTGTTTTCAGGTACTATATTCAACAGTAGAGACCGAGGCGAGGTACTGCCGGTTGTTCTTTGCTTCACCGTACCTTTACCTTCCGAGATATTTCAAGGAGGAAGTCCATGTCAACATTTTCTCTGAAATTCCAGAAATGCTAGAAATTCTATCGATTCCTGCGCGTAGATTTCCCTTTCCACTTTTCTATGTTGGTACAATCTTTGGCTGTGTAATATTGATCGATTTTCTTCTATTTTACCAAAGTCTCCTTTGCGCCCTATATTGTCCGTGGCAAAGCATAAACAGGGTGAAGCTGTGCCATATGTAAAAACATCTACTTCGAGCATAAATTTTCCGTCAACTGCCACTAAACCGCCGATCCACCAACTTGCCGAAACACATACAATTTCTAATTTTTAGTTGATATATCGCATTAGATAAAAAGATTGTTTATAACATGCGTCGTTCACAGAAAAATGTGTGCGCTTACTCGACATCGTCAGCATATACACACGTGTGTATGAAAACGATACATTCGATAGTATGTAACAACCTTCGTGAGTTGTTACGCAAATCGGATTCAGCGTAACAACATTCGTACGTTGTTACGTATAAGCGCTTGTATGTAACAACATTGCTAATGTTGTTATGTTCTATTTGTTATGTACATGGAATCCGTGCTTTATGATCGAAGCAAATTTTGAAGTTCCATATTGGTGCCCCCTCCAGTTTGATTTTGGTGTCCCTCTCCAGTTTGATATTGTCTCCCCTCCAGTTTGATATTGGTGCTCCAGTTTTATATTGGTGCAACGCTTCAGTTTGATATTGGTGTCCCCTCCAGTTTGATATTGGTGTCCTCTCCTGTTTATGGCGCCAATTTCCGGTTCCCTTTAAAATTTAATGTTCCCCGCTTTTACTAATTTTCGTTCTGTTTACTCAATGAAATTTATGTGCTCCCAATAAAGGCTGAAGATCTTGGGGTGACACGCCAAACGACTATGTCATTGTGTACAATTTCGTTGAGCGTTTCAGTACCATAGTGCGATATAAATGTTGTGAACTAATAATTACAAAATAATGTACCAATTTATTATGGAAACATATTTTTTGGATTGTATACAATACATGTTTCGATGTCGAATTAATTGCGCACTACAGAGCTGACGGTGTCTTCTGCGTACTGCGACATAAATTATTGATATGTGATATCCGAAGTCACTACTTGTAAAAAGCGTATTGGGGCATCAGCACTTTAAACAGGTGTGTAAGTTCAGTGAGTTACGTTTTATCTGAAATTATCTAAGTGTGCAGAGCTAAACAAATCTTCCTTGTTGATGCCATGTTCACCAAGGTTTGTTGAACCGGTTTGACATCGAACAGATAGCCACAAAAAATTTGCTTGGCGGAAGCGGATGCGACAATCACAATCTCGTAATGGCTACACAGAAATTTAGTGAAAATACACGTTGGTACTCACTCTGTTTGATGTTCGAATGCTATGGTACTTGAAACTGCGTCGGACCTCCACTTTTTAACAGATTTACGGCAACGACTATATATTATAGGATAGAACAGGCCAAATTTTTTCGGTACACCTCGGCCAATTCAAAATCGATGTAGGGCCGACCCGACGCAAAATTACTAAATATCGGCCCAGTCAGGTCCGGCCCGCTGGAAATGAGGTGTCGGTTCGCTCGATATCAGACCACAGGCGATATAAGGATATTAAAATAAATGTGGAATAAGCGTGACAACAAATTCTTAAAACGTACTCAATATTATCGAACTGTGTACGAATCATTCGATCTTTGAATATAGTCGAGAACGGAGCTGAAATTTTCGGCCGACCAGGTCAGTTGGCAGTCAGGGTCGGCTCGGCCCGGATCTGCAACATTTCGGCCAGGCTTGGTTTTTTGCAGACTGGAGGGGGCACCACTGTAAAACTGGAGGGAGCACCAATATCAAAGTGGAGGAGAGCACCTATATCAAACTGGAGTGGGGCATCACCGTCAAACTAGAGCGGCCTTAATGTCAAACTAAAGGGGCCAATATCAATCTGTTGGTGCAAAAATATCAAACTGAAGAGGGGCACCAACGTCATACTGGAGGGGGACACCAATATCAAACTGGCACTAATATCAAACTGGAGTGGACATCAATATTATGTTGCAGGGGGTATAAATATCAAACTGAAAGGGACACCAATATCAAAATGAAGGGGACACCAACATCAAATTGGAGGGAGCACCAATATCAAACCGGAGGGGCACTAATATCAAACTGGAGTGGACATCAATATCAACCTGCAGGGGGCATAAATATCAAACTGAACGGGGCACCAATATCAAATGGCAGGGGCACTAATATCAAACTGGAGTGGAACCAACATGAACCTGGAGGGGGACATTACTATCAAACTGGACGGGCTGCTAATATCAAACTGGAGGGGATATGTAACAACATTCAAGCGTAACAAATAGAACGTAACAACATTACCAATGTTGTCACATACAAGCGCTTATGCGTAACGTACGAATGATGTTACGCAGTACCCGATTTGCGTAACAACTTACGAAGGTTGTTACATACTGTCGAATGTATCGATTTCATACACACTGGTGTATATGCAGACGATGTCGAGTAAGCGCACACATTTTTCTGTGAACGACGCAACAGTCAAATATGCTAAAATTTGAGATACGATCTCTTGATATATGTACATAACTGGTCATACTGTGTGTGTCCATAATAACAGTCAATTTTTAATGCTATAACACGTCGTCGTTGTCACAACCAAAATATGTTATTAATCAGAAAAAGATCGAGGATTATCTGTAACAGGACCGTTCCGGCCCGTTACGTGTGTTTTACAAGATTTCGACGTCAAAACTTCGTAAGTACGTCTCAAATCGAAATTTTCATAGGTTGCACAGTGCCATGGTCATTGATAATTGCATTGCTTTATTGCCATTTTATATGCTTATTTTGTCATTGATACAGTTTTGTATGTTTATTTCATAATCGCATGTTTGGACAGGCTCACGTGAGCCCACAAGAAGTTCTCTTTAGCCAAAAGTTTAAATTCAGGAAGATAAGGAATGTAGTAGAGTCCTTAACCGGCCACGATAGAAAATCTGAACGGAATTCGACTACTTGTCCCTATTTTCCCATTGCAACTTCAGAGTTACGACTGTCCGGGAATAGGAGGCCATTGACAATTCCTGCCGTCCTATAGGTTGGGAAGTGATCGAAACCAAGCATATCGATTTAACCAGGGTTGAGCATTATATAGCGTAATGGTCGCGTCAATAAGCTGAAACAAATGGGTTACGGTAGCTTTCTTTATAGTCGGAAACAACGGGCATCGGGCTCGTTTATCGGCCCGTAACCGTCCAAATGTTCACATTTCTCGAAAATGTACCGAGTACTTTTCGGTGGAGAATTTTTAGGGCTTTCGAATAAGGTCAAAATGTCGCAAATCACTGGAGGATTTCACGGGATCTTCTAAGAACAAACAGGTGAAAGTTTAACTAACAGCCATTACTTACGCTAGGTTTGGCTGGTGACCATGGTTCCGCGTAGACGCAACTCAGGTATATATATGGATATATAGATACATATGTGTTTTTATACTTGATTTTCACGCCCCGGTACTTCTATTTTTCCCATCCCCACCGAACAAATCCTCCTTTGTCCATGGCATCGGCCTACGGGGTGAGATCTCTGTGTTCCCTCGTCTTCAACGCCCGAAACCGCTTGATCAGCGCTCTGGTGACTGGGCTATCTTCTTACCGCCGAATCACCGATTGGAATAGTTCGCGTTTCAGAGCAATCTATCCATGGAGGTATCAACCGAGTCCATGCGGGTCTCGACCTGACCAGTCATCCCGCTGTTATATGAGTTATCTTTCTGTTTTATAATGCACACCGAAAATTCGATATAAAATTCCGTCAGTTTGCACCAACCCTGTACTTGACCCCTGACCCTAAATGCGCCCATGCGACCTCTCATTCTACTCGCCTGCTTTCGGCGCGTACTACGATATACGGCGGACTACGCGCGACTTCTGGCTAGCCCGTTATAAAACGCCGAAGTGCCCTTAGCTCGGAATACCGACTATAGGTGGGTACAAACCAACCGAAAATTTACGCGTAACTCGAAAATAGGCAAAGCGCCCCTCATTGCGTTCGCCACGTCCAGGCATCTCCAAATATACCCGGCGGGTCTCCGTCTGTTGCCCCGTTAACCCGAAAGCGCCCCCACCACTATCGTCAATCTCTCTATCCGTGGTGATTTTAGTGCCCCTCTAACCCCTGCATTTTGGTTAAGGAAACCACCTCGTTCCAATTACCCTTCCACGGCGAATCCAACGATACCCGTCGGGCGACGCTCGGCCCAACCATTAGCGCGGGAAAGCCCACTGAATCCCTACAAACTTGTGCATGTCGGAACTCGAATGTGGGTCCCGACCCGCTACAACGTCTACCCCCTCGTGTTTGGTATCATTCGGCCCCGTTTTTCATCCTGGGACCGAATTTCACCCCAGCCCCTCGAAAACCCCCCGGGATTTCCCTTCTCCTGCTTCCCCTCCCGTGCCCCTTCTCTTCCTCATCGTGTCCTCGTTTTTCTTTTTATTTCTCTCTCTAACCGACTTCTTTGGTCGGTTGTCGTTGTTGTCGCTGTGGCTGTGTTGTAGTTGTTGTTGTTGCTATTGTTGTGGTGGTTGTTGTTGTTCTGTGTGTTTCCGATGCGAACTTGAGCGACCTTTCTGTCGCTCAGGACGCCAGTGTGTCTTGTGTATATTGTATGTTTATGTGCTCATGAGTATTTGTATGTATGTGTATGTATGTAGTATATATAGGTAGGACCTGGATATATGTATATATCTATATAAGGACAACACAAAAAACAGGACGAAAGAGGACAGTACATGCAAAACTGCGTTAAATTCGTAAGTTTTACGGACGGACTGGACACTAACGATTGGGAAGGACGGGCTTCTGGGGTCCTCGACTAGAGCCCTCTGACAGTTGTGGGTACATGGGAGTATGGTGCACCCCTAACCGCAAGATGACTTCATTCCCATCATTGGTTCCCCCCTTGGGACGTCTAGATATGACATGTCTCAACATCTGAGAAAATGTCAGATAGGAATGTTTAGCTTTATCTGACAAGCCAATATATAAACGTGCAACGTTTGCACGTTGGCCTATGGGCTATGAATCTGATAGCAAGATTTAGCCCCCAGATGGACTCTTAGGAGGCTTACGCAGTTGATGGATGGGACCGCTAACTCGTCGAACAATAGAAATTTAGCCTTAAATCTACGAGTTAGCCAACAAAATTTGATGAATGAGGAAATGAAGACAGAACTGACCCGAAACAAGGACAAATTCTCAGCTTATTCCAAGCATATCTAAGGGTAGAACTTGATTTTCAAATTTCAAATTTGACGGGTGATCCAACAATTTTGGTGGGACCGTTGGAAATAACGGACGATTTAAGTTAGGTAAGAGGTTTAAAAGATCTGAGTGTGGATCTTGAGTAAGTTTTTGACACCAATTTGAAAATGAAAAATGGGATATGGTTCAAAATTTCGTTAGAATTTGGGTTAAATTCGCAGATGTTTGACCTCCGAGTATTCGGAGGGTTTAAATTTGATGTCGGCGATGTCGATTGAAGCCGACTCTGTCTAAAGGCTACCCAGGGTTTACGATACCGGTGAAAAATAAAATTTGGGAAATTTTCCGTTTGGGCGCCCGGGTTTGAACTCAAAAAAGTGGGCGTCAAAAAATCCTCAACGATTGGATGGCGACAAAATCGCTATCTTCCGGCGAAAAAATTTGAGGCGACGACTACCGCGTCGACTCTTGGAATCAGTACGACTTCGGCAGCACGGAGTTCGGTCGATTTTACTGACCGGCTCCTGCGCTAGAGTTTTATAGGATGGTTTCGCCATTTCATTTGCTCTTCCGTGCTTTTCTTTGCGAATTGCGTTTTGAATGAAATTCGACCGATTGAGGACCCCCGTATACACCTTCCATCTCGCGCAAGGGGACTAGCGATTGCTGTCCCGGACCAGACATCGTAAGTCAGGAGGAGACTCAAGAGCATGGGGTTTATTTTCCCAGACATAAATGTAACATACCATAGAAATTTCGTTCGCTGTAGCACGATTTCACTCTCTATAGGTTGACTTGACGCCCGTCGGTGGACGTCTCGCTTCCCACACCGATTCGCTACGCTTTCGCATGTTCTTTGACAAACCTCCTCTAGTCGAGTTTCCCGTTTTGGGCATTTTGAGCGATTGCACGGAGGGTACTAAGTTGTGAGCACCAAAGTCGAAGTCCTTCTGATTCCCTGTGGTCTAAGGTAAGGCAAATCGAAAAGCACACCTCTCGTCCATGGTTTTACATGACTTGTCGCTCTTGAGTTAGGACTATCGAATTTTCCTGAGTCGACCACGGTAAAATTTCCTTACGAAATAGTAGATACTTGTTTCATTGCTTACGGTTACGGTTTACAAATTGGTAGCTTACTTGATCGTTCGATGCTCATGCCGTTGTTTGAGCTCGAACCGACGTCGCAGTTAGGAACGGAAGACTAGCCTCCGTTGGGCATTAGGAAGCCCCAAAATTTCATTTATTCGAATGAGCTAAGAAAATTTGGGAATACAAAAGACTAAACAAATTTTAAGCCTTTCAGCTTGAGAGTAAATGTATTTGCACTCTGCAAGAAGCAACTTTTAGGTGTCGCTTTAGGATACGCGGCTTACTTTCATTCTGTGCCAGTATGTGGTTGGCTTATTATGATAAGCTGTAGGAGCATTGTATCGTTCGCCCCCGACTGCCCGAGACCTTGATCACCCCATGATACCGCTTGCTAGTAACTCCTTTAAAGGTATGGCGTTGTACTATTCACCCTTAGAATTACTACGGTCAAATCATTAAAGTTATCAAAGTTCAAAATAATGTGATTACGTGATTAGGCTTGGTGGTAGGACCGAGTAAATCATGTTCGATTAAAATGAGTTGACGGCATGGCCAGAAGCCTTTCCTAGTTGCGGTAAACTCTTTAAAACTGCACGATGCGGTGCCCCATTTCCAAAACAAAATCATAACACCCTTAGTTCAATAAAGAAAACTCGCGCCCTCTCGCGAATCCTTTGACCCCAAATCGAGGAAGTGCAAAACCCCGTTTTTTCTTTGGAGCGAGTCGATCGCTGGGTTTGACCGTTTTAGTTTTATGTCTGGTTGCCCGTTAGGCTATGTACTATGTGTTTAGGTATTTCACCGTTTCTGTCTCTCTTTTTTCATTTGCCGGTTTTGAGATTTGATCCTGCACGGAGAATGCAAGCCCGCTGCAGAATTTTCAGTATTAACCACTCGACCATCGAGTTCTGATAAGTTTTGTTAAAATTTTGATAATAACTCGACTGCACAATTTCGATAGTGCCGTCGAGACATTGCACAACTACAATGTGTGCAGTGCAGTAAGGCCATAGGATAAGTTAGAGAGAGTGATGACAAAAGAAAAAACAACCCAAAGCCGGGACAAACCAAAGAGACAGAGGCCAACCAAGAAAGACCAACAAAAAAGGGACGCGGACGCGGCCAGGAATAAAATGACCCGTGCCCCGTGCCTAACGAGTTGGTAGGCTTAGTCTGCTGTGCCTGGAAATTAAGGCAACCGTCGAAATAGGGGCAAACTTCTAGAGCGCCCCGTACCCCTTTAGGTAAATGCCAAACGCACCCCAGAGTCAAAACCCAGTCCCCACTGTGGGACAGCGGCGACAAACCGTCAAATCTGTTAGAAAAGCGGTGTTTACCGCCTAGGAAATCATCATAGACGGCATTTGCTCGTGCCCCCAGCTGGCTAGGCAGTCGAAACAGTAACTAAGGGCTGCCCTTCGAAGTAAGCACAGCTGTGTTTCCAGCAAGCAAAACGTACCTCAACTGCTACTCCACCACCAAAAGCAACCCCCACCGTCAAAAGCCAACTATTCACGAATGTTTAGGACTCGGGGAAATCTAGCTCCCGAATGGACTACGGAATGCACTGAGGTCAAGGTAATCTACAATTGGCACAAAACCCGTCCTAATAGCAGAAAATCGTGGGAGACTCGATAAAGATATTAGGCAGAACTTATAGGACCAGGAGCGTATTCGTATCTGGAGTTGCTAGTTATATGACTCCTATAATAGTACCTCGCTTGTAACGGGCAGATGCATAGGACCCATTCACTTGCATTACAGTTGACTAAGTGCATACCGTCATATAGCGATGGGGACCGTAGTCGGTTCAAGTAAGGTAGGCTTACTGATCGATAAACTTGCATTGTGAACCTGTGTTTATGCTCGTACCCGGGCTCGCGCCCCTCTTCTATTTTCCATTAAATCCATCCGCTTGCGCCCCTGGTTTTGATGCTAGCTTTAATGCGCCACTTTTGTGGTCAGCATTTGTTGCTGCTTTAAACCGAACTTCCTCCCTTCTCCACACGATTCCCCAAATACTTGTAACGCCGCGCGTTATCGAGAGTGAACTTCGAAGCACGCCAGAACGCACGACTCGCGTTGTAACTGAGTTTGTTATTGCTAACAAGTAAACGCCGCGGGTACAGATTTTGGCCGCCCGGTATTTCTGGGAACGCCTTCGCTACAACCACCCCTCTTCCATCTTGGAAATAGACAAGGGAATGCGTGATCGGTACGTCTGTTCCGATCTTTACTGTCTTAAATGATAATCTAATTGCCCGTCTACGTTTTGATATTGTAATGTACTTTAGAAATAAAATCTTGAAAATCACCCGATTTGTCCCGTGTTACTTATCTTCTAGAGAAATGAGTGTGTCCGAAGAGACCGGTCGACCCCACGTGTCATGGCTTGCGGATGAGAATACCACCAAGCCTTGACACGTGTGGTTCGCCCTGAGTGTCCGTACGTAAAAGTAACGAAATTATAGCGAGAGTGGTCCACGAAATTGTCAATCGAAATCACTCGTGAAATTATCACACTCCAACATAGCATAAAATTTATTAGGTAAACCATAGCATCACATAAGAACGCAATCAAGTTATCACGTTACGAATTAGGTAGTCCGACGTTAAACTCTCAGGGAATGTCGGAACCCTGTGTGGGCCACATAGGCTACAACTTGCTAAAGTGTTCGACCGGAACTAAACTACGTAGAACCCAAAATTTATCTTGTAAACCTAAATCATCACGCGATTTCACTTGAAATTTCGGCAGACAAAACAACTTCCTTCAGATTAGTATAGGGAACAGCGGTTAGACACGGGCGCAACCAATCGGGCGGGGTCCGAACACACCTCGTTAAGCGCGCCTGCGGCCTGCTAAGCTCCATAGCTTCTTGGTCTGACCAAGAAAAGTGGCTAAATTGTAAAACTTATGGTCTGCCCTTGAGGTTATGCGGCGTTTACATTATAAGTTGCCCGCCGTGTGAAAGTTTTGTCCACGTACAGCCTGCCTAACACCGTTAACGATATAGCGACACCATGCCTTGTGTTGCACTGTATGCGCGTCCGAGTACCATGCACCATTGTGTGGTCATGACCACACGTGGACAAATCTTCCACATGGCGGGCGTTTTATAACGTAAACGCTGCATTTAGATAGCCGCGGTCGTATGGGCATGGTGTTAGGAAGTTGCGGCATGCAGCTGCGTCCCGTTATTACATATCAACATTGTAAATTCACCAGCGCAACGATGCTGATTTCTCAGTTAAGCTATTGAGCTACGACTTGGCATTATCTTCACGATTTTGCGAACTAAAACGATATACTGAAAGAAGTGCCCTACGGGCAGGAATTTGTATCAACTCAGAAAATACCAACGTGCATATGTACACGCATATGCAGTATTGAATCTAATAGGCACAATATGTCTATATATAACCCTTGTGGACAACCAGCCACATGTCCAGGCACGGTGTTTCAACATGAAATATACATATGTTCGTAATCGGGGTAAGAGGTTGCTTAAAATTTCATTACATGGCTTTTAATTGGCTCCTTGTAACAATTTCACAAGCTACACTCCCTATACAAATAACACAGAGCTTAATATAATGCGATAATCAAAAGTAGTCCCTGCTCCGGCTTAATACAAACTCTGGAGTTTTCTAGCGAGCTACATTGTAAACTTAATTTACCAACTTATGGCGGTTTTGAAAGCGGAAATCATGATCCAACGCCGGTGACTTGTTTGTGCCGTTAAGCGCCCTTAAGTTGGAATATATTTTTGTAGATTCTGTTACCTTTGCGTGCACTTTGAATATCCACGTGCAAAGCTATACGATTTATGGCAGTTTTGCCCAATGTTCGTTCCAGCACATTTATACAGATAGAACGCTAATCTCTGTAGTATCATCGATTTTTTACTCCATTTTGCGAGTATTTTCTGCAAAATTCGATATGTCTCGTCTATATCCTGAATGTGCCTCCCTGTACAGATATTATATACCTATGACCCTTAGTCGCATTATTGCCATATATTTAAGATGTCTACGGTATAAAAAGTAATCAGCAGGATTCTAGAAGCGTCTTCTACTGTATTAATTATACATGCTGATCGGCAGGTTGTTTGGGTTAACCTCGTGAGCCTCCGACCCCAACCCCGAGGGCCCGGTTACTCTTTTGCAGGTCATCTGGCTGTCCTTAAGACGCTGTAGGCGCCGAACCCATAGGGGCTCTTCGCCGCGCCGAAATTCATTTACGCCGAACTTGCATACATCCAAATCAGAAAAAGAATTGCTAGTCAGGAATGTAGAAAGCATGGGGAATTAATAAATTGTTTATTTCTGCAGTGAAATAAAGCTGGTTTCAGAACGGCAACTAGAAGCTGGCCACGACCAATACAAACTAACTAAAGTTATCTAGCAGGAGATAAGAGTATTGGCGAACACAACTGAACTGGTACTTGCATCGCATTGGCACAGATGGCAACATAATAAACTGTCCACTATTATAGCCTATTTGACAGTATATTGAGATACAGGTGTTACGAAATACGAATAAAGAACGCATAGCTGTGAATGTTATGTGGTATACCCATCCGGTTTTCTACTGTTTATGATAACCAGTTTCTCGTTCTCAGCAGACACGAGTACTTCATATTATTTTTGGCACTATTCGCCATATATCCTATCTTAACCTATAACATAAATATCACGTACATTTTTTTCGTGTCAGCTGTGTGTTGAATCTTTGTAAAAACGATTTCATTACTTTGCTACTCGATGTTATATAATGAAAGATTGTATTTGTTTGATTTCTAAAAATTTGTGCGACCTTGATGTAAAAGTAATTTAGTAAAACCGAATTTCCGGGACGCGGGGTTGCCAAGATATGGGGGTGGGGTGGTTTAGCCAGTCGACGGGGCTGGGTTGGTTTTTTCGGCGGTGAGGCAGAGCGGGTAGGGGGTTGGGTTGCCTGTTTTTTATATTTTTATTTCTTAATGGGGACAGGGGTGAACTGTAGTTTTTATTATGACGGCAATCGGAATTAAAATTGGAAGAGATTCGTCACTCGAAGTTGTGGTGGTTCGGTTCATACGCGTGGCCAGTATGCCGGTGGGAATAGTATATCTTTTCTTGGCGCGCGTTCAGGTTTATTACTCCGTGCCTTAATCTATATGGCGTTGCGGCGCGTCTATTTCGGATTGCTCGGTATTAGATTTCAACAAAGCCATAAAGCCACGATTAGAATGTTTATTTATTCGAAATTAGTATAATAACTGATTATACACCGGTTTAGTTCCAGTTATTTGTTGCACCTTTCATTAAGCCACCTGTGCCTTGTCAGTTGCGAATGTTCTAGCCAATCGTTTCGTAAAAATTACGTTACGGATTCGTTTAGACTAATTCGTTCCACGTGAATTTTAGTTGAGCGAGCCTTGCTTTTAATATAGTTTCTCAAACTCTGATATAGTTTCTATATCAAACTTTAATATAGTTTCTCAAACTTTGAGTGCACTATTATTCTAGATAGTTACCTATCTGATACTTAACGATAGGTTAGGTATTAACTAATTCCTGTTGTGAGGTTTGCACGAAGCCTTCCGGACGGCTATACCAGTACGTTTATTTGATTACCGCAACCTTTTTCTTAGAATTACGCTAATACTATCCTTAAGTTTTCCTCTTATGAGGTTTGTACGAAGTCTTCCGGACGGCTAGATCCGTACATTTATTTAGTTACCTTAGCCTTTGCCTTAGATTTACACTAATAGTTTCCTTAGAGCTAACAGTATCCGGACGGCTTACTGAAGGATCCTAATAATTATTAATTTCCCTTGTGGACTTGTACGAAGCCTTCCAGACGGCCAGACTCGTACATTTAATTGAATACCCTATCCTAGGATGTTACATTTACACTAATACGTGCCGTTATTTTAACGTTCCCGCTTTCGGACAGCTAGCTAGGCCCGATCTATAACTAGCTAGTAGTTGGCAGCTAATATCTAGTGAGTTAATTACTTGGCCAGGTTACCGGCGTCCCGAACTCGCCCAGGGAATACTTACGAACTTCCGTCCCAGGTATCTCCACATGGTATTTTTCAATTCTAAGGACTCACTTTGGAACTCGAAAGGGAACCGTTATTACTAACGTTACGCTCGTGCTCGACTCAACTTTAATTGGGAATAATAGTAGAAATAATATACGTAAATTATTATATTAATATACATATTTGTGTAGATTATGTGTTACTCAACGTTAATTTTTTTCCAAAAAGCAAGACATCAAGAATTGAATCTGAAAACCAGAAATCTTTAGATCGTAATTAGCTGTTATACCTCTCGCATATAACTCATAAACATCAGTTATCCTAGATGCTAAATCTTCGCACACATATTAACGATGAACCGCTTCCAAAACAATTTAAAAGTCGATTATAACTTAGCCTCGTAACCCGTAGAACATAATTAAACATAAGTCAAACAATGATTGAATTCGAGTGGAATGAGAGAGCGAGCGAGCGAGTGGAACGAGAATTTTCAGTTTTGGCTCTGGAGGGGAGGTTGAGGAGGTCCTGTCTGTGCGTGTCTGTCGCACCTGGATCTCGATGCCGGTTGGGCGGATTTTGATGGTCATTCGAACCGCAATGGTCGATTTAGGTGTAGTGACGGAGCCCAATTTTTGATCCCGTGGGAAAAGTTATGGGGCAAAATGACGTCATTTTGGCCCATTTTTCGGGCACCCCCTTCAGTTTTTGCGACTTTTCTGAATAAGTAAACGAGATATCCGCAAACTAATAGGCCTATTCCATGTAGCATTACCAGGGCTTTCCAATGATATAGAACAAGTTTTTCAAATACTTCCTAATCTGGAGTCTATAAGCTAATAGTTGGCGCCAAATTTCATATTTGGTGAAAAGTCCTGGGAAATGCACCTAAATGTGTGTTTTTGTTGCTTTTAGTGTCTTATATGGGGTTTTCTTGGCCAACAAACTCATTGCGAGTGTCAAAAATATTGTGGTATGAAAAATTAGGTTTTTCTTAAGTGTCGGTTTGAATTCTTTAACGTTCTTTTCACGGTCAATTTAGGGTTTTATTGAATTATTAAATTGTTAGTTCATTGTTTTTGTACTCGTTGTATGATGTTTTGTCTAGTGCATACATTGGCTATCAAAAGAGGCGGGCGTAACTATGACTCATCACTCACGGTTCATATAATGCTGCACCTGCGTACTGTGTGTAGGCTTTGTGTGTGCTTTCTACAACAGACTTCAGGGGATTGTTCTCACCACTCGAATTCTGGCTCGCAAGCGAGCTTCACTAGTACGAATCGTAAGTTTCGTCGCTTTTTCGATAAATCTTGCTACCAGTTGAACAAGTCGGAACTAATGGTAAAGTTATGCGAGCAGGGTATCTCTGATCACTGTTAAGTAAACAACCCGGAATTAAGTGTAAGCTAAGCGAGCGGGCTTACTCGACCACGCTAACAACCAGACTTATTGAAAAAGAGAAAGAAAAGCTAACATTAGGTTAGCTAATAGATAAAACGAATGCTAAATATGCAAATTAGCACGAAGACAAGGAAGAAAAGCACGAAAAGAAAAAGAAAACGAAAATCACGGGAGAAAAGGTGTGGAGGGATATAATAGAGAAATTGGTGACCAACCCGGGGTTTTTAATAAATTTTAGGATCTTGGGGTGGGTTTGGACCGGAAACCTCCTGGTAGTCTGGTACATGCCTAACACCTGTCAGGGTGAAGAGGGGTTCACCAATTCGGGCCGAGCACGGTTCTACACCTCAAGCGGTGTCCTTCCCTGCCCCTGTATGACCATGCATGATATGTTTGTAAATTTAGAGACACTTAATGTAAATTTGTGGACATTTATTGTGTATATAACTTCGGTTTTATGCAAAACCGGTCTATCTCAAAAAACGATATAAATCAGTTTGCACTATCACGTGAAAGCGCGATGCTGATTACCTTTTGTGCAAAAATGGTCTAAATGAAAGTCTACGGATCACAACAATAGGATTAGTGAAAAAGGGGTCTAACTCCATATGTAATAAAAACTTATATGCAAAACCGATCAATCAGAAGATAGACCTTTTAACTTTAGAAAAATTTCATTGAAACATGGTCTAACTTGATTTAGACCGGTTTTCCACAAAATTGCTTTGAAACATCCGGGGTTTTTTACAGGGGGGCTAGGGTGGACCACCCGTAAACCCGGCTCCACCACCCCTAAACCTCCTCCCCCTAAACCACTAGCCCTGGAATTTCGACTCCCCCCGAGAATTTTTTAAATCTAATTTTAAAAAAATTAGCATATGTCGCAAATTCCTTTTCTGTGCTGATAATTCGTTGTTGCTCGTTGAACATGTAAGGATACGTTGTTGAGGACCGTGTGTAGCTCGATGGACGCTGCTGTCCAAATTTACATTTAGGGATTTGGAACAACGCATAGCGGTAGCTATGATCCGCTGGGTAGTGTACGGCATAAATATATAATGTACATTATGTGTCATTCACCCCTAAAATGGTTTGCCTCCCCCCCCCGAGCTAGGGGGGCACCACCCCTAGGTCCCCCCTAGAATTTGGACCCGAAAAAAACCCAGAACATTGGAATACTACAACGAGATTCTGTTTGACTTGTGTTTCAGATTTAGTATAACATGCGTCCGCAATTACGCCCTATAGTACAAAAATTTCATGATGTATATATTAGTACATTGGGATGAGGATGATACCGAAAATGTTGGAAAGTATCAGATCTAAAGTGAAATGAACCTGACGAGAGTTTTGCAATCAAAGCTAAAGTGTCGATGTGGTGGCCGCAGGATCAAAAGTGGTGGACGGGGTGGATTGTGGCAACAGAGCAGCCGTCAGATGACGATGTTTCAGACTAGTTTATGCCGTCAAGCGGGGAGGTATCTGACCTAAATATTATAATAAATCGTGAAAATTTATTTAGGTTTGGTTAATTAAATATTCGACTTGCTTTATTGTGTATAGCTTGGATTTTACGTTCAACAGCGCTGCAAAGGTTCTAAATTTGTATGCATAGCACACCGTTAAAAGTAAGTCTGTTTAATCCTAGTAGTGTTTTATTGAAATCTTAACGCGGCTATTCCTGGAGTGAACACAATGAGTGACAAGTAAAATCTAAATACACTTGCTGTTTGGCTCACAACAAACTGATTGATAGTCAATGCAATGATCCAGTAATCGTTCATACAAAAGTGACCGATTGGATCTTTTCACACATACGTTTTAAATCATACATGCTCAAGGTGCGAGGTCCAAGGAGGGGGGCAGGTCACCTCGGGGATAACTTCTACCTTACCCCCTATGATCATGTATGTTTTGTATGTAGCGCAACCCAGATGAATAGTGAATTAATGCTCACTAATAACTGCTTCAGCAGATAATGCCGTCACTATGGAAAACCCATGTTTAGGAAAACGTTAAACATGTAACAACATGGTTGCATTCGATCTATTTCAGTAAAGCCGCTCAAATATGAAGCTCTTATTGTCGAAATTTATTTCAAATACACGTATTACTGGAAACAGAAAACTTGGTGGACGATGATAATTCTGTGGGTGGTGACAGCTCAGCGGAAGACGACACTCCATTGATCTCTATTGCGAAGCAGAAACGCAGTAGCCCACGACATAAAATTGCAGACTGTTGATGCTGTTGTTGAACAAGCTACGAATCAGGAACAGACGTCGCATCAACTACAGGAGGTTGACAGCTTTCCAGATCAGCTTCAGCCCCATAGTGACATCACAGTCCCATCACGACGCCTTTCACGTCAGCATTGCACGGAATTTGGATGCGACGGCGACTTTGAGGTAGCTTGTACCAAATGTTTAAGCCTACTCTGCTACTACCATTTCCATAACCCAAGCGAATGTTCGCAACATGCCTAGGTGGATGTGTCTGCTATGGATACACTTGAAACAGACAGGTGCAGTAAACCAACAGCATTCAGCATCTTGACAGTCAACTGTGTTTGAAAAGACATTCGCAGTTGTAGTACCACAAACTGAAAAAGAAGTCCAGGCTAGACGTAGAGCAAATCACGATTCATGCCGGCAACAATGCAAATCCATCAGCGACGCTGATAGAGAGGCAATAGTGAACGCCTACTGGGAATCTGGAAATATTGAAGCTCAACGACGATTTCTTATAAGCCATATCGAAACAACGGCCACTAAACAGAAGACGAATGATGGTAATTCTAGACGGCAGCAGTCAAGTTCACGATCACATTAACCTTTTCCCAAGGGTAGAAAGCCACTACGTTCGACGAGATTCGGCCAGGCAGTATCTGAGCAGTGAACTCACCGTTGCGACGATGTTCCGATTATATTTAATATGGATTGCTGAAAAGGCTAAAACCGAAAAATTTTCATACGATCAGTTGGCAGTAAGTTATTCGGCATATGGGAAGTTCTTTCAGCAATACTTTAACCTGTCCTTTTTTAAACCAAAAAGGACGCATGCGCGTTATGTGAAAACATACGAGGCACTGCTGAGCTTAGTGAGGAAGAAAAAGCCGAATATGAAGCACATGTTGCCGCGAAAAACGCTGCCCGGAACGCTAAGGAACATTATAAAGGATCATCTGGTCGACTCGCAGGTCCTTCTGTGCTTCGATCTTCAACAAGTACTAAGTTGTCTCCATAGTAACACTGGTGACTTGTTTTATAAACGGTTGCTTTGTTATTATAATCTTACTGTGTATGATGTTGGTATGAAAAAAGCATCTTGCTACTTCTGGACAGAAGAACAAGGGCGACGGGGGCCATCTGAAATCGGTTCGGCTATGTGGGACTGCCTCAAAAAATATTCCGACATTGGCAAAACGGTTGCTTACTTATTCTGCGACTCCACGAGTAGCCAGAATCGGAACACTAGCATTGCTGCTATGCTTGGACACGCCGCGTGGAATAAAGAGTTTAAATTTGATGCCATACGGTTGCACTTTTTCGAAAAGAACCACAGACAGAACGAAGGGGATTCTGTCCATTCAGTTATCGAAACTGCTAAGCAACGTGCTGACTCTATCATCGATCCTTCACAATACCAGACTATGATTCGACTGGTTAAAGCGAAAAATTGCTACGGCGTTGTCGAATTCGATCACACATCGTTTAAAGATTTTAGCCAAGCGGCTACGGATTTGGCATCAAATCATCTCGGAAAACATTGCTGGCTGACTGGTCGGCAGGAGCCGATATGAACTGGAACAAACTAAGAGTTCTTGATCTTAGAAAATCAGAATAAGGCATCTTTTACATTAAATTCAATTATGGTGATGATTACATGCGTTTAGAACTGAAGAAAACTCGCCGAAGATCATTCAGTTTGAAAAATTATGTTCTCAAGTCAGTGTACACTGAACCAGTTGGCATAAATAAAGAAAAATGCACGACCTGAAATCACTGTTCGGTCGACTCATTAATAGTGATGCAGATAAAATGTACTATAACTCACTGAAAATAGCAAAGTAATGGGTTGAGCTACGAATTGTGAAGTGATATTGTGTTGCTAGCGACAGGAAACTTACTTTTGTCAACATTATTTTACAATGTAATAGCTATTTTTGGTATTCATTTAGTATTCTTTCAAAATTATTTGTGTTAAACTCCTATGTAGAACTAATCCAAAATATTTTTATGCAGTACCGGTCTAACTCAAATATATATTGCTTTTTATCTCACGGCACACGATGGTAAAGAGGGCATTTGCTACCCAGGGAATTTTTTCTTTGCAGTTGTGATTTATATATATTAAATTCCCAACTGTTCGTTTTGGTAATTAAAAGAAGAAATAAAGTTTTAATCATATGTAATGAAAATGGTCGTAGCATTGCATTGTCATGCATTACCGGCATTGTTCTTCTTGGCTTGCTTTGTGAATAACTAGTTTAATTATACCTGGTTAAAACTTGTATTTATTCAGAGATTTGTGGTGCGTCGGCTTGAGCCTGACACCCACGCACTTCACTTTTTTTATATTCCTTGCGCTCTAATTCACTGGTCGGTCCTCAGCCGTCCAAAAGATGGAACTTATGTTCTTTTTGGGGTGACATGGGAGGAATAACGTTTGCTTAAGATTCTAAATACTTCCACATTTTCATGTACTTTTACTGTAGTAAAAGCAAGTATTTTCTGACAAAACGGCGTTTTAGCATTGGATATAGTGGTAATTAATGTTTAAAAACATTTTGCATGCAGAATATTTTTTGGTATATGGTCGACGGACATGGGAAAAGTGGGGATGGAGCGTCGCCTACTGTGGATAATCTTTTTACCCCACAGTTGTCTGCTGGCTCCTTTATTCGTATAATGTTTTAGAGGCATCTACCAGCCCTCCATAGTTAAGGATTGGGGTATCGGTTTTACGAGGGCGTATAAAGTGGTCTTCATTGTTGATCCGGGGCGTTTGGGAATCTTTCGAACAACAACAAAAATGTTTAGTAAAGAAAATTAAGGGTAACAACTTGCATGCCTTGAACCCATCTTGTGGAAAGTGACACTGTCATTTGGGTGACATACAAGCCGTGCACCTAGTTCTGGTTCTAAGTCATTATAATTTAAGTCATCGTTCAGAATGCTAAAATTATATATAACCACCTCATAAGCTATGCAGAACGTCTCTGTTTAGTTAAAACAGTCTTTAAAGGAATTTTTCTTCATTTATTTCAATTTTTCACATCAGAAATGTTTTTTTCGTGCGTTTTCCGGTTTTTTCAAACTTTTTTCATTTTTAGAAAATATAGATCTGAACATTTGCTCATTGGAAATGTATATATATTTTCTTGAACTCAATGTCATTGCTTTTGATCTACACTGCCTCATGAGAAAACGCTTACGTTTATATTTATCATAGTACTACGTAGGTTAACATTATATTTATGAAAGTCCTACGTAGGTTGCCGTTTTTACTTAATAAGAAATCACCTCGCACCATAAAATTTCAGCGCAAATTTTAGCTTTTTCCGTTTTGATTTGTAACCCGTTTGCATGCAACACCAAATCTTACACAAAATTGTAAAACGCATTTATAAATCGTAAAAACTTTTCCAGATTGCGTGACGCGTTTTGCACAACGTTAAAAAGTTTCAATGAAATCTCACCAGTCCTGCAGTTTTGGTAAACTGCAAAGTATACATTATTAGTTTGTCTTAAAGAGTGAAAGTGAATGGAAACAAGACACTTCGTTATTTTTTAGTTGTAGAATTTTGCGTTAAAATCATTATGTGCCATGGAAATTGTGTTTCAGGTGTTTGAGAATAAACGTTATCGCGCTATTTACAGATATTGTTTTACATGTAGCATTGTCCAAATATTCTGGAACTGTACCGTGTCGAGCCGATCATAATTTTTCAACTGCTGCGTCTCAAGTATCGCGCTGGACAGAAGGTTATTTGTTGGTGCGTTGATTTAGTTTTAAATACTCATATAATTTTAACACCATTTCTGTCAGTCATAGATGTTGTATATCATATTTCAAGGTGTGCGTGCCGTAAAATGGACCAACCCGACCACCTCAAAGGACCTAAGTTATATTTATACTACCCCTGAGGCGCTGCACCACTCTTCCTTTCCCACCCAAACCACACTCGCCCAGAGACGTGGAAAGTTTTCCCAATTATGAGCATAATTGCAAAACTTATAAGGGAACAATGGGGAGAAAAAAAATTTTTTGCTACCCCGTGGCCAACTCCCTCTCGCCGCCGAGATCATCTACCATTCCCCCTAAACCGGCGCATCTGCGGCAACTATTACATATAATGTTATTTGGCTTTAACATCTCCAAATTTTCCTGTATTCATTTTACCTCGTCTAAGCCATGTAGTCAATATTATATGTCCGATGGCCCTATCCCTAATGTATCCGACACCAAAGATCTGGGCGTCATTATAACCTTGGATCTGAAACATTCTCAACAGTGTGCTCAGGCTGCTAGGATTGCAAATGCCATTGTCAGGGTACTGCGGCGCACAATGCGCTATTTGTACAAAGAGGTCTTCCTTAATCTTTACTTTGCACTAGTTGGGCCCATCCTGGAACACACTGCATGCTGCCCTTACCCTGACCGTGATATTAAGGTGCTAGAGAGTGTTCGACGTCGAGCAACAAAATTAATAAGGTAAATTAGTTTGATTGACTACGATGCTCGGCTAATGTGGCTATGTATCTTGTCACTGCAAAAGCGGCGTATTAGGGCGGATTTAATCTTTCTGCACAAAATGCTATAAATACAGGCTTGTGGATTTCGATTGATTCATACGTATGGTCGACTTGGTCTGCGCGATTTCCAGTGTCTACGCGTTCGACCCATACTTTGCCATAACTACCGTAAATTCCAATACACCGTGCGTGTTGTTAATGTGCAGAACGATATTCCCGAGCATGTAAATTCGGCATAATCTACCACACTTTTTAAATCTCGGTCTCCACAGTTCTGAAGTCTTAGGCCGCCTTTAACACATGGTCTTCTGTCGCTTGTTTTCGTTTACCCATTCACGATCAAACTGGAACTGCCGCTATGAAAGAAGCGGCATTTTTCTCGCTCATATAAGAGCTGTCTATTTCGCCAACTTTCGCACAGCGGAGGGCCGGGCCAGTGAGAATCAGAATTCCGGTTACGTGTAATTTTTCCAAGACTCGTAGTTCCAGTTTCATGTCATTTGAATGTCCATCAAAGACAGAAAATGTATAGATATTTTGTGCTTTAATGTTCGCTCAATTACCTTAGGTTATCTTATTTGATTTCGCGGTAGCATTTAGTCGACCACTACTCAACAGTTTATAAGGCACAGAAAGATAAAGCTAGTCAATCAAACATTAGCATATTTGCAGTTTTTCAAGCATATTATCTGCAGTCAAGAATTCGTTATTTATACGGTTATTTAAGCTACGGCCCATCGGATTTTGCTTAATATCGTGCAACAAAGAACTACTGTCACATGTATCTTTTATTCTCGTGCTTGTGAAACTACAACGCAATATAATTTCGAGTGTAAACATTCCACATTGCTGAGAATTGTGTAACGCTATTAATTAGCCCGGTCGGGGGAAACATGGCGCGCGTAGGTAGTCTGTGTTCATTAGTGATTTCATACTTCCTGAGCTTACTTCTAAGCCATAGAAAGACAATAATTTTACCGCAGTACATTAAGAGGAACACTGACTGTAAATATTATTTGAGCGAACGAAGCGAAGCTTTTTTGTCTTCGTCAGAGGGGGAAAATCGGCACTGTGTCCGTCCGTCCGCCGAACACCCCAATAACTACTTGGCCTGTCGTAAATTTTTTTGATAGAAAAACCTAATATTCTTCAGGTGCAAGAGATGTAATTTTTGTCAAAATTTGTTTAGTTAATTCGTAGTTAATTAATTAGTTAAGCGTGTTACCCTATTTTTACCATTTTCAAACAAAATTTGTTTATGTAACAGACGTGACTTCCACAAACGAAATGCCCATACGACCCCGGCAAGGAATATCCGGAACCGTCCATTTAAACCGGATTCGGAACCGTAACCCGAACCTGGTCTTCGAAACCTATATATAGTAAAACAGATGAAGGAAGAAATGCAGGTACAGTGGTTTGAAATGTGTTAAAAATAACTTTTACATTAAGCTTATTGTATTGCGATGGCATTAAGCTTATTGTATTGCGGTTTATATGGTTCTAAGACAAAATAATAGAAGGTAATTTTCTGATCAGTCGTCAGAGACACTGTTTAAACTAGCGTTGTGCAAACAGTGCCAGTCAGTTAGATGATAATGGTGATAACTTTCTAATCAGAATGCTATAAATGAGACAAACTGTGATACTGCTTACACAGTTTCAACAAATACAGGTCATTGCCAAGAAAGCAGTTTCTGGTTGCGTTGCAGATAACGTTACTTTACTTCAATGTAGACCGATTTACAAACATTACAAGCGCACTCGCTGGTGCTTGACGCAATTTATGCTAGCCTAGCTTACACTAAGTACTTCTACGTAAGCCATACTCTGTTACCGAGTTGGACCGGTTTAATTCGAACATACCTCACAGAGTTCTGAATGTGTACCCCACAGACTTTTGAATGTGTAAAATAGCTGCTACAAGCATCGACCTGGCTTTGTTTTGTTAACAAACTCCTTCAGGTTAACATAAAAATTCCTGCTAAAATTATGTGTCCTACTTAAGTTTCACACTGTAATTTGTTGAGTTATTCTTTTATTTTGCTTGGTTGTATTGTAATTTGATCATTGTTTATGTATCACATGTTTGGACCACAGATGAAGCAAAAATGTGGAAAATTTCTTACAAAATTTTTTTAAACCGGAATTCCTGTTCCGGTATGGTTTTTGCCTTTTACCGGAACCGCAACCACAACACGATTTTCACTGGAACCGGAATTCCGGTTTCTCCCTGGACCCCGGCTAGCGTAACCTCGAGGGCGGACCTAAAGAGTTCAAATTTTGGATGCGGGTCAGGCCCAGGAAATTACGGTGCTTAGCAAGCCGCAGGAACGCTTCACAAGATGTATTCTGATCCCGCCAGAAAGGTTGCGCACGTAGCTTAAGCGGTACTACTTTTGAGGTCCCTAGGGAGGTTGGCTCCGTCATCTGCTCTCAGGCCAAAGAGATCATACCACTATTCCTATAATCGTCCAACTGGAAGTGTGCTTTGAGTAATATTTTCTTTTCTACTTTCATGAACGCTTTATTATTGATTTAGCCAGTGGCTCCCACTAGGGTCCGACAAATCGGATTCGCGTGATTTCGTATTCGAGGCGAAAGTTCTAATTTAGAGGTAAATATTCCTTATTAGTCGCACGAGTCGTACTCACACAGTAATACAATTAAATTGGAATCTGCTAGTCACGCTAAGATTTGCTTCTTCAATACGTGTGTCAAACCTGAACGGGGGTCGTCGATATGGGTGACGGAATTCAAACCCCATTTTGATACATATCGCTACTAGGGTCAACAAAACGTATGGACAAATTGGGTTTGCTTGAGTATTTATTGACTTACGGACAAGAACATATTGTACGGGCTAATACGATAGGTATAGTGTCGCTAGTATTGTACGCTAGCTGGAGAATGAGCATGACAGCAAACGGAATGAGTTGCGGAGTCGTCTCCTTTTTCATGGAACTCTCACAGCTGATTCGAATCATGGCGTAAACTACTAAGTCTTTTTTAAGGACAGCTGCGCTCACCTTACTCGTTAAAAGTGGGCCAGGTCAACAGCAAACACAGGTGAGGCACATGAAGCGTAAAACGGTTAGTTATCGATAGGCGGCATTCAACTAACTACTCGCTCGGTACTATGAGTGCTACTAGAGGGTACTCCGACAAGGGATAGGCTCAAGTAAGCGAAAGGCGGTAAAATAATGGGTATATACAAGTGAGGCTAACGGGACGAAGCGTACACAGTGGGATTGCGTGTCGTGATCTTGCTCATCCTAATCACGGCTATGGTACATGATACGTGGATATTAGTAAACGAGATAAAGTAGCGATTGGATTAACGTCGACAAAGTATTATAACAACAAAGTAATATTACATATCGATACAGAGGTAAGTTTGTGAGGTGACCAACAGTACGACCCTTAGTTTTCTGTAGTGCGGCAGCGGTACGATATCCTTTTTTCGTACTCGCATACATATGAACGGTAACCATGGATATAAGAGAATATTTTCGGCGTGTAACAAAGATGCGACTGGTTAAATTTGACTCCAATTTTCTATGAAACTTTTCTTCAAGAGAGGTAACGGAGTTGTGAAATTCGAGCCTAAGTCGATACTCGATTGCAACCTAAACAACTACAAAAACCGGACTTTTGTGTCCATAAACATGAGCCGAAATAAAATCAAATTAGGCCGGGAAAAGCATCTCCTAGTTGGTTTATGGATCCCGGTAAATTGAGGTTGGGACCGAATTTTATAACTTATCAAGATTTCCTTAATACAAAATTATAGCTAAAGTATCATGTGTTGTGTACATTAACTGTACTTTACCAACACTAGGCATTTTGATATTTTGTTTTGACCGCCAAATTTACACATTTTTAGAAGAGCTGGATCGAGCCGGATCCAGGGAAAAGTGCTAAATCCTAAATTTCAAGTGTAAATCGGGGTTCACTCAGGACCTTTGTTCGCGCTTGGCTCAGCGGAACAGTATGCTGACCTGGGTCGCCACGACCCATCCTTGTTGCCAAGACGTGAGTTGTGGCAGAAATGCATGGGCTGCCATGGATTGATTCAACATATCTTCCGCTGAAATTACGAGAAAACGCAAGCAGCAACCATTTCATTGGCGTATAGTGACTGAATCCCGGACACAACGTTTGAAGGTCGTGAGCGTAGGAGCTAGAACTGCTTCTTCTGGCAGCGCATTCCATGACCCTATAGGCAAAGCTAAATTGACCTATGTCGCGCCTTGGGACCTTTCGCGCAACAAGCTTCAGCTGATGATCCCGCATACCATAAACTCCAAATTTGAATAATCGCTCGAAATCAAAGTCCACAATACCATGGATGATCTTGTATGTGAGCAGAAGATCCGCCCTGAATCGCATAGCCTCCAAAGACTGTAAATTCAATATACTAATTCTCTGATCGTAGTCGATAACTCGTAATTCTGGAAGCAGACGGGTCACCCGATGTTGCACCCTTTCAACCCGGTTTATATCACCCATTTGGTACGGTCTCCAAACGCAAGACGCATATTCAACTAAAGGGCGAACGAGTGCTTTATGAAGTAACACAACAGAGTTCTAGTCCAAGAAAGAGAAAGTTCTTTTTATGATACCCACAATACGCTCGGCCTTTGTGGCAACAGTCCTACAGTGCGCTGATGATTTGAGGTTTTCTGTTATGCGCACTCCTAGATCGTTGATACCACTACCATCATCATCAGGTATGGTCAAATCGTTAATAGAATATCGATTTCGAGGATTCCAAAACCCAAAATGAGCGCAGATAAATTTAGATACATTAAATTCCATATCCCAACGAAAAGCCCGCTTCCGCAATTCGTCAATGTCATTCTGCATGTCTTTTACATCTAACTCCGGCATAGTCCTGTGAAGTCGTCTAGCTATCTTGGTATCATCTGCGAATTTGAACAACTTTCCACCAACACAATAATCAATGTCGTTGATGTAGTACGAAAACAAGATCGGCCCCACGACGCTCCCCTGCGGAACGCCACTTAGAACACGTGTGTAATCAGATGATTCCCCATTTACAATACCAGTTGCAGTTCAGTAGAGCGTCTACCAATAAACCCGTATTGCGATTTATTAAACAGGCCATTAACTTTGGCGTGGTCAAGCAAGGCCTGTCGGACAAAACGCTCCATCAATTTACACATACATGCAGTCAGACTGACTGGTCTATAATTAACAGGCTTACAAGTCGAACCAGATTTATGAATAGCGACTACCGTCGCGTCGCGCCACTGATCAGGTACTACTCCCCTCCTCATCGATAAACTAAACAATTTAGTAAACGGTATTCTATATACTTGGCAAAAAGTATGGCGATACTACGAGCGTTAAAGAAAAGAATCCTTAAAATTTAAACTCGGGAGAGCAAATTATGGTATTTCGCATCCGAATATGAGACGGTTTGGCAATGTTCGAGTCGGGCAATTCGTAAACCTAACTCAACAAACGTTTGGTAAATTCATTGCTTCGTCCTATGACAGGTTTCCTAGGTTTGGGAATTATACGTTTGCTCAATCCTTGATCAATGACAGAAACGCTACGCATAAGCGTGCAAGTAGGCCACTGCCGAAGTGATGATCCTCACTGTGGCTATTCCTAATTTCTATAACTTCAGATGAGCTGACAGGCTTAGCTCGCTGAGTTAATTTCCGTAACTAATCGGATGTCTTAACTCAAATTCCTCAATGTGGGAATTGTTCTCAAAAGATCGGATAACTCAATGTTGCTACTATGTAACGATACGAGTGAAAGGCGTGGGACAGATTTGGTTACGTCTTTTATCTACGATACAACCAATAAAGTCTATGAGTCCGATTAATTGATACCAATTAGGTGGCTATACATTATCATTGTGTCAACTTCATGCCAAGTTCGGGGCATGGGGGCAGGGGTTAAAATTGTATTCAAATGGCTGCAAATTTGTCTGAGATTAGAGCTATGAGTAGCGATGCATCTTACAAGTACTAAATCCTATGCTATTTCGCCTTCTGAACGGATCTCGAAAAGAGTTTTAGTTTGTAATAACGTTTAATTAGTGTTTCTAGTAGTTCCTACTTGACGAAATGGGTCCGTAAACGGTAGACCCGGTTGTCGGTACAACTGTAACAAATTTATTAACTGACTTTCACTCGGTTCGTCTCCTTAGATTGCTCGGTTTTCTAATTTTCGACCGAGCTTCTTAGTTTAACTCGTCAGGGCTGGGGAAAACCTACAATTCTTAGTTTCTCGCTAATCTAACCAACCTTTCTCTGCGTAATTTTGCACAGGGGCTGGGTTCTATCTGATTTATCAATTTATTAGGACCGGGTCAACGGTCCTCACAAAATTGGTCCGTCGGGCCGGGACCCGATATCGCGTCTAGCGATATCGACAACTTTAATACACAAAAATTGTTGCCACTACCATCAAATTTATCACCTCTGGTAAATTTCATATTTTCATTGCAGCGGCCGTATATCGGAGATTCGAGCCTACGACGGCTTTCGTGCTGCACTGATGAATGCTACGTATATGTACAGAGGAGAATTGAAATAGAGAGCTGAAGGCTCAGAAAGTATATTATGCCAAAGCTAAACCAAAATCCACATATGAAACTGTATATACTGCGAAGAAATCTTTGAATTGTGTATGAAACATGAGCGGCTTTTGCGTTGCTCGGGTTTATATTTATTATAATTTTTGAACTGGCCACTGCTTTGCCAGGCTCAATAGCTCAAATGGAAGGGGCCTCTATTTGTAGGGAAAAAATCATCACAATTCCTGGAGAAAATTTTGAGTTATAAATATTTGAAGTTTTGGGGTGGTGGCGGACTCCTGTCGGGCGTCGGGTTTGTGATTCCGACTCGATATTGATGGGTTTTAAAGTTGCATTCGTTAACAGGCATTCCTACGAAGAAACGGCATGAGTTTCAACAAAATTCCTGGAGGGAAGCTTAAATATTTCCAAATATATATTTTCGGCGGGGGCTGCCCCTTCTAGATCGTCGGGTTTATAATTCCGACGTGATATTCGAAGGTTTTAAGTTTTTCGAAGATATTCGAAGGTTAATGATTCCGACGTGATTATCGAGTTTCGGGTAGAATTTTAGCCAAATCCCTGGAGTAACTTTAGAGATATGTTAGAATTTCACTCAGAGTGAGCCGTCTCGCTCACAAGACATTAGCTTCGCGAATCCGGTTACGGATCAATTAGAGTTCATGGCTCAATTTAAAAACTTAGGTCACTACTATCATCCTAATAAAGTTCGGCAAGGCTCCTGAGAAGGGAATTTCGTCAGGTAACAAGTACTTTGGTTTCAGGTTTCCAGCCACAGGAGCATAGGGGCAGGTTGGTGCTCCTTCGATTCATCGTTTCAGCAAAAACACAAGTCAAATTGTCTATCTAAACTCGATACATAAAATATGACCAAGGATAGTACGTATTTTTATTTCAGGTACTCATTTGAAGAAATTTTGTTTAACCTCGGTCGGCATAAAAGTCGTATTCCCGAACTTAGCTGAACTCAGGGAAACATGTAAAGTAATTCCTTACACGGGTGACGCGTTGATTTGTGCCCTAACTCATTGACCGAGGGAGGTTCAGCATGACTTCAGTCGTCTAATCAAATCGTGTGAGTGGCTAATTACGTCTATGGGTCTGCTGGACAAGCTAGGATGGGCAGGGCTATCAGGTAAATAAGAGTATGGACAGGGGAGGCTAAATGCTAAGTACTGACTCTCGTAGGCGTTTCATCCAGTGCTAGATGCTGTCTACTAAAACTCCAAGCCTACTTAACCTAACGTCCATAACAAGCAACTAAGCTACGTTGCCTCTCTGTCCACGCATACAGTTTCGAGTCCAGTCAGTCGACGTCCATCGCTCGTCCGTCCATCCATAAGATCGAAGTAAAAATCCAAAGAATATCCATGAAGTTAAGTAATACAGTAAGAAAAATTGAAGAGCTGCAGAGCCGGTTTACAAACCGACCGTATTCTGTGCTGCCAAAGTCAGACTGAACGCTGCAGAGTTCGCGCGGCTCTGCTTAGATACTGCCATTTTCAAAATTTTGAATTTGGTTTATTGATTCTTCAAAACTGCTTGGTCAGCACTTTTGGGACAATTTGACCCCAATTTGATCCTAAAAGTAAACTTTCTTATCGGTCCATATTTCGAATTTCGGAACATTTTAATAGGCAATTTATTTGATTTATTGCCGTCTTAATACCAAACTAATATTAAAGTTTTCTAAATTTGTACGAAACTTTCTACAACTGTCCGTAAAACAACTTTTAAGTAAATTAAACATCCATACTTGATACGGCTAATCTGAAATTTCAAATTATATTAACTAGAAGCTAAATATTAAAATAACAATAATATAAATCGTATGTCAAGCTTGTTTGCTTAAAAGCAAGATACCTGGGAGTTCTGACAAACAGAAACAGCAGCGTCCATATTAAATCCATACCGAACTGATTAGAGCCTTCCACAAAACTTATACCATCAACTTTATATTAAATCAATGCTTACAAGCTTATTTATTTTAGAACTTGGTTGTTGGTGGTCCCTGCAGCTTCAATATCAATCTGATATTAACTGATAAGAACTTCTGCTAACAAACTTTATGCGAATTTAAATTTAGTTTAAAAGCTATACGAAGCTAACAAATTGAGTCCTGTTTGCTTACTGAACGACTGTGCTAGTGAAGAAGCAACAGTGCATTCAGCGGTGGACTAATTTCTATATAACTTGATACTAACCCCGTTTATTTACTTAATGAAACTATCGGCTTGATATCAAAGAGGTACGCAGTTTGTACAAGCTATATACTCGTGTTTTTGGGGAGACACGGCTTAAGTAAACAAACGAGGGCAGTAGGTGCGAAAAGAGGGTGCCACTCCCTCGGCGGAGGCCAGAGGGCCACAAGAGGTTCGGATTCGGACTCATTGTGTCCGTCCGAACAGTTTGATATGTATTATGTAACAAATCCGTTTTCGGATAATAAAAGGGAAAGGTGGGCTCTTGGGCGAACCCATCACAATTTTTGTAAAGAATCGAAATGTTTTAAATGGCTCCCGCGGGTTCGGGTCGCCTTTCCTTGGAGCGTTGGTTATATATTTGCGTTAGTTTTGACAAGGCGAATCCATGAGGAGTTACACGCCCATAGGGCATTATTTCTGCGATTTTCATGGGAAAGGGTACCTAAAAGTGGGCACAGCGGGACCGGTCCGGTCTCAAATAAACGCCATTTTAAGGATCTAACGAGGCCCTAGACATATATATCTGTGTCGGGTACGCGTTATGTTACTTAACGAAATATGTTTTATTTGCTTTAGGTACCTGGTGTTTTGTTAAAAAGTCCGTGGATCCTAATCGGATTTCCACGAGACCGGTCTCATTAGAAAGATCGTAAAATTTCCTACCAAAAATGTTAAGGGCTAAATTCTCGAAGTCTCAACGGTTCCGGAGTTATGAGCCGGAGCCGATACTTTTGAGCCCAAATTCTCGTGCTGTTCTATTGTACTTTTATCAGCTAACTTAGCCAGCGGAAATGAACGCTGGTAGATGATAAGATTTTAGTTACCGCAGTTTAGCAGTGTACTTCGGGTCATTCTAAACAACCCGCACATGGCCTGTCCTCGGTGAAAGACAGCCCACTTTCCAAATTCCTCCATATGCGTGACATTTTCCCCATGTTTCGTCCCCACCTCCACTCGACCAAAACCACCTTGTCTTACTAAATCCAATAATTTGTATATATACCTGTAAATTTATGTTTTCTGAATGCAAAATGTTTTTCTAAACATTATATACTTATAATTATTTCTATCTAGTTTTTGCTAAAACGTAGTTTTTTGCCTGAAAATACTTGTTCGATACCAAATTACATTAAAATATGGAAATATTTAGCATTTTTACACAATATTTATTCCCCCATTTTGAAATTTCCCCCGAGAATGAACATGGGAGCCCAGGAAGTATCCCACTTTTTGAAGGCTGTGCATAGACCAGCCTACTGAATAAGTTATAGTAATAGAACATATGCCCCACAGCTATATAAATGAATAGGTTAAACAGCTGCAACTAACATGTACATAATCTTATGTTGTTAATGTAAGTTTTAAACTAATAATTCCTACAGGGTCACGATAAACAAATTTGAGGCTGTGAAGTACTTATGCTACATACGTTTTATCATTTAATTATTGTCTTACTGGCGGACTACGTAAATTGGAGCAGTAAAACATGCGATCGGAAAAAATTAGACTCTTTACAGTTCCAGAAGCGCAGTAAAATTACTAAAGTACATCACAGTCATATTTCAAGGCCACATTACCATTACATCTGCCTAATCTTTTCAGTGCGTATAAAGATTGATAAGACCAGGTTCCGTTCAGTTTGGAATTTATAGTTCCGGTTAAGCACTCCAATTCAGCAATAACCTTGTTTGGACTGGGTATCTCTTTCATTGCCCTAGTCCGCGTAGTTACCGCCGGTAGTAAACAGTCATTTATAAGTATTGGAAAAATGCTGTCGACATATGTGCTTCATTGCATATTTCAGCCTTTAACCAGGTCGGTGGTCAATACGTTCCAGTATCTGGTGCCCAAGTCACTGGGCAAGACGTTCAACAACAACTACTTTTACGGCAAATAGCTTTACAGCAGCTGCAAGGTAACTTAATGTCGGCTTGTATTTTATCGTTGTTATTTGGAATTTACATGTAATACATAGACAGTATGAATGGGTATGTTTAAATATTAAATATATATTTATTGCGTTAATAGTTATTGGTTAGCGTATTTGTCCCATGCGAAAAGTTATAAACAGTGCGGTTAAAACCATTACATCCTATTCCATCGATATTTTTGGTTTTACCGACGGTTTACACATCTTTTCACGTGTTCATGGCATTAATATTTGTCAGTAAATTCATTTACAGAAATATAAAAAGTTTTCGCATGACACACACATATATATGCAAAAACTTGCTTTGCCAAGGTCAAATCGTTACCAGCTGTAGCTTGAGTATATGCTAACCGGATTTAAACTTAATAAAGTGTTTCTTGCAGAAGTTACATGCTGGATCAGATTAAAGGCACTCTACTAAAATAACGAGCTTTGCCCAGCTGCTTGAGTTCAATTTTCTAATTGTTTCTTATCTTCTAAATTCACAGTATTTTCAAAAAAAAATTGGTTTTAACATGCTATATATATGTCCAATTTATTCGTCTACGTAGTTCTGCGCTTGTCTGTATCTTGCTAACTAAGCGTATTTAAAGCGAAACTAAAAATAATTGTTTAAAAGGTACAGCACAAAATAATAGTTCGAGTATATATAGATGATTGTTCAAAAATCCTAATTTGTGCACGGAAAAATTAGAAAAGAATAATGTGGAGTGTCAAGAATCTCATTTTTAGATTATATTAGTGTTTGTTTCTGAGTAACAACAAGAGTAGCGAACGCCACTATACATTTGTTTGATATAAATATCGATATTGGTATTCGAAATGTGTTTTATACGTTGTCTTTTTTTGATGTGATGTTTATAAAGTTTGTAGTTATAATTATTAAGCATATTGAAGAGTACTGATTTATTTTCCTTTCACATCTGTATGTTTATCGTTTAAACCATAGGGGATTTTAGTACGTAACTGTGAAATCATGAAGGCTTCTCTGGAACGTCTGTATGACGCACTGTTGCCCCCATCGGTTCTTTTGTCGTCTATTTTTTTCGATTATTTGTACTCTGAGATGATTAATATTATATTGTCCATTATTAAAATGTTCACAAATTGATTTACCATGTTTTTTTATTATTTTTTAAAATTACATTTCTGTGTTCTCTGAATCTTAATTAAGGGATCTATTTGTTTCTCCTACATATTGGATATTACAATTATTGCAGGTAATGAGATAAATAATATTTTTGGTATTACAGCTAAAATTACTGTTGTAGTCTACATTTTGTCTAGATGTATTAAAGTCTAAGACCATAAATTTGGTGCTATTGTAAGAACTGATGGAGAAGGTACTCGGTTCCATGTAGTTGCAGGTATTACATTTTTAGCGCAGATACTGTTGTACGCGTAATAAGGTAGCACGGTGGTGACCAACCTCCCATTATGGTCTAACCCCGAGACAGAGTCCAAGCCATGGTTGTATTGGTGTCTGAAACCATCCGAATAAAAGGGGATTGTAGACCCGGCGATTGTAAGCGCCCCTTGACCATTAAAGGCCTTCCGGGTAATATGGGCCGTGTTAATATTTGTTTGTATCATGAAAGTAAGGAGGCTAATTTTGACTGGTGGGAAGCCAGCTCCACCAAACACCAGGAATAAGCGGTGTACTGAGCCTTAGGGAGACATCCTAACCGCAAGGCAGTGGTAATCAGGGGAGGATTTAAATGAAATAGTAAAAGTTGAAATCCGAACCGAGTATATATTTCGTAGATAACATTTGTATTATCAAAATTGGCTAGATTAATTGTCTAAAATTTTGATTTTTTTAACTATCAAATGTTAAGTGAGAAATTATTTGAGTACTGGAAAGCGAGTAAACGCTGCCAGGCTCAGGATCGGAGGAGAGTCTCAGCCCTCGACTTGCCGCCATGAACCTACCCTAATTATTTAAAAGGTTCAGCACAAAATAATCGTTCGAGTGTAGATGATTGTTCAAAAATTCGAAGTTGTGCAGAGAAAAATAGAAAAAATAATAACGTGGAGCGTCAAGAATCTCATTTTTAGATTATATTAGTGTTTGTTTATGAGTAACAGCAAGAGTAGCGAACGCCACTATACATGTGTTTGATATAAATATCGATATTGTTATTCGAAATGTCTACTGACGTATTGGATTTGAGATGTAACCGAAGTGACACATCCAAAAAATCAGCATGTCAGCAAAGATTTATTTCCCTTATGTTCATCCGATTGGTGATCATCAGATACAGGTTGGCAGGTATCGATTTAGTTAAAAATTACGAAAATACACCTGCTTCCTCACCGGGCACTCACAATCAGTTTATTAAAAGTGATAAATTTTAATTTTATATAAAAGAATAGTTTGGTTGAAAAATATTTATTTGAAATTCTTTTTAATTTCTAAAATCAGATTATTGTTATAACGAAAAAATAGTCTATTTGAATTTTGGTAGGTATTTTTATAAAATGTCTACTAACTATGAATGCTCGGAACCTGTATTCCCGGGCGCCATGATATAGTGAGGTCCGCTATATCTGAGGGCTATCACCAGGGCCACGGTTACATAATACATTTGAAAGGACACCGTGAAATAATAGTTTACGTAACACCTTTGAAATGATACCGTGGAATGTTATTTACGTAATAAATATAGAATAAAATAATATCGAGAAATAAGTAGCAAGCATCTGCGATGCGAGCCGCATTCACTAACCGAAGATAATGATAGATCGTTTGATGTCCTAACCTAAGTGTGAGCATCAACAGCCAAATTCTTAGGAGAAGGCTAAATGTGTGGGCCAAGCCCAGTGTCACTAATTGGTGAGAACGTATAGGTGTTCACCGTAAGGTGAAGACCATTAGTAAAATTACCGAATAACATGATATTTCCTTGTTAGTATAAAAAGCTATTTTATTGGTTTTACGTTGTTTAGGCTAGATCAAGATATTAAAAACTGTTATTTATAGGATTAAAAAACTATATAAAAACTTATATAAAAGGGGTCAAATTTTGTTGGTAGCCTTAAAAATTATACAGTTTTAGATTGTTGATAGTGCAAAATTTATTAATAATGTTATGGAATAGCTTTTGTGGGTATCCTGTTCTTATGAGTGTTTTAAGTAAATTATTACAATCTAGCTGAAAGTTAGCAAGTGTCTTATTAATGTTTGCATATCGAACAATTTGACTGTGTATGATTTCTTTGAAAACTGTACATGAGAGGTTGCTACTGTTATGTGGGAAATTGAAGATTTTAAAATCGAAATCTTTTCTTTTGTCGTATAGGGTAATATTTGCTCTACCTATGTGAAGTTTAATGTTGAGATCCAAAACGTTGGCCATTTGATTGTTGTTGTTAACTTTACAAAGGCACAGTGATTCCAGGTATATATCTTTGTGTAGCTGGTCAAAATTATCATAATCATTTATCACAGTGAGGCCGTCTATGAATTTCAAGGGATCACAAATGTCTCTTCCATATTTTATATTTTTACATATTTACGTTTATAATTGTGAAGATGTAGGTTACTGATAGAAGGAGCTGCATCAATCCCCATAGGTATACCAATGGTTTATGCAATGTTATCCTACATTTGTTTGATCTTGAATATAGTATATAATACATTAATTTGTATGCAGCATATGGGCATTGTTGTATTTACATATGTTGTAGTATCAATTTTTATGTAGTAGTGCAATAATTAACGACCGTGTTATATATATTTGGAACAAAACCTGATGAATAGACATGCGTTCATAATTCAGATTTAGAGGTACTCTGCGCTGTTTTTTTGCAACAGTTCACAGTGTCGCTAATCTAATAATAACCGTAATTCTTATGAATATGTATTTGCGGAAACCGTCTCTGTTTTCTATCTGCTAACAATTTTTGAGCGCATAAAGCGGTAATCTGGTTCTGAAGCAGGGTGACTGGACTGTACTAGCGGACATAAAATGTTTGTGACTTATTTCGACGGAGACTTTCGAAACCTAAAAACGTCAAAATGTCATTTTTCTGTAGTAAGGGCCACATATTTGATAGATCGGCTCAGAAACGTTGCCATGACGTATTTGATTCGGTTTGTATATGCGTATCTAAACTTAACCATTGACAATCCTATTTTGTTGTAGCCGATGCCGAATCGCATACCCTTGTTAGAAAACAAATGCGGAAACTGGATGGATTTTTTTGGTAAAACTAGTAGTAATCGTCAAAAATTACTTGTGTTCTAACAGAATTTTAACGATCACTCATTTGCAAGAAAACAGTTATCTAACGCCAATCAACTTTTTATTTGGTTTTGCCTCTGTTCGCGTATTAATGACGTCAACAATTAATGTGCCTTGTAGTTCAGCTCATAGTGCTCGTCATCAAAACCCGCCTAATCCTAATCCAGCAAGTATTTTGTCATAAAAATTCGGTAATTTTTGTTGAATTTTCGCGAACCCAAAATGGTCTGATTTCTATCGCAGAGCTGCGTATTCGAGAATAGTTTTTCTCTGAAGTATGGTCGACTAAAAAACATTCGGCGACAGTTTATATCTGAAATAACAAAACAAGATGGTTGGTGGATGGTTTATAAATTTACAGCCGCATTAAAACCCAGTTGATAAGCTATCTTTCTGGGCAAGTTCGGAATTTTTTAGCTTCTATTTCGATTTTAGAAAAATAATAGTTTTATCTCAACTATTGCCGCAAGGAACGGAAAAGTTAGTTACGGGGCATTGGTGAACCAGGGCGGGCTCTCAACCGACGACTTTCCAATTCTGAGAGCCCAAATGAATATGTAAGACTCAAAACCACACACTCTACCAACGGTATGTTTGTCCCGGTGCCTAGCGTACAACTTACTGTGGAGAAAAATCAATCAATGTGTATTTGCCTCAGTTACTGAAGTATTAGAACGGTATAGAAAGCCGGGCTCTCCAAATTTGGGGTAGGGCTGGCATTTTCAATTGCTCTCTGGCAAAAACCGAATGCTCTCGGGCTCCCCCTGGTTCGTCTCATGCAAAATTTTTTGCGTGCCTTCAATAAAAACACCCCCATTTGCTTTAAAATAATATTTTGTATAATAGGTCTTTTGGCAGTGTTTCTGACGCGATTTTTAATCGGTTTTTGTCCCGCAAGATACACCCTCACAAATAGGGTCCATTGGTTCCGAACCTGCCCCTCCCCATTCATGCCCCTCGCAAAATTTTCAGCGAATGTAGACCCAGGAAAGTGACAGCAGTTAATGAAAATTTACGTTTTTTATTTATATATTGTTCAGTAGCGCTCGTGTAGAGCGCAGGTTTCACAGTGAAGAGGCTAATCATTAAAATATTTTATTATTAATGTTAATATATAATTTAGAAACCTAAAAATGTTCCCAGAACTAATTAATCTTTCGTCTTCGCTGCTCCTAGGGATCCTTGCACATGTGTTATTTTTGTTTCAATTCTGTGGATAGAAATACTTTAAATGTAATATAAATGGTCTCTCTATAATATAAATGGTTATTAATGTTATTGTCATTGATACTATTTATTACCAGGAACACCGGCAGTAGGCACAACACCGCAGCTAGTGATGGCATTTCCACATCAGCGTTTTCAAATTCTTCCGCAAATGCAGCCGGCTATGGCGATGATTCCTACTGGATTGCCTGGGCAGGTACAGATGGGTAAGTTTAAACATTTGGATTTGTGTAATAATTGTAAATAATTTTAGGATAATGCGAAAATGTCAATTCTAGGTTAGTTAATAATAACACGATTTATGTGGGACAATTGGAAGAGCGGAAGAGTTCCAACGTAATATCGAGCTTTTAATCCAGTCTATGATTGCTCATCCGTCAATTCCTACGTTGCGGATGGAGTAGCATGATACGCGCGAAAATGATTGAATGCAGAAAATCTGCTGTTGGACCAAGTTACCACTCTGGACTTTGTTTGAGCCGAAAAGTTTGGGAAACAAAAATCGTAGATGTGTATGGATACGGTGGGACATTTTTTCTTCGTTTCAAAATGCTTATTACAATATTTGTACAGTGATAATTACAGCAACCCTGGGATTGTGTACGATGGCATAAATATAAATGAAACAGCAAGCTGAGGTTTGTTGGGTTAGGGTGCTATTAATTCGTAGCAAGATACTTAATGCTAGTTTGGTTGCATTGTTTTATAGGTTTGTACACGTTGATTCGTGATCATATTTACAGAGCAATGCAATTATTACTGTTTTTATAATTGATTATTTTGTGAAAGTGACATAATCAATTTTGTTCATTTATTAAAGCATACAAGGGATAGCCGAAACTGAATTATACTTATGCGAATGACAAAGAAACGAGCGTTGTCAATCTTTTTATAGCCTCTGGAAACAGGCAAATTGTGCAACAGTCGAAGATTGTGATATTCAGTTTGAAGTTTTGTACGTTTTATGATACAAATTACGCACGTAATTTGGTAATTTGCGACAAGGTTTTTGGTAAAAATTATGTTTTCTGGTTTAGCTCCGAATGTTCTCGAAAATATTTGGTTATCTATGTACTCTAGTCACTGCTCGTAAGTTTATAGCACGCCTATTGATTATGACTCTTTATCAGTGATCTGTGTTATGAAGCTAAGAAGTTAGATTCACTACATTTGGCACGTGTATCATTGCTGACAGTTATCTACTCAAGTATGGCCTATTTTCTCAAATATATATGGAATTGAGCCTACTGTGTATGTAGGCAAGTGACTGCTCGTAAGGTTAGGGTACGAATATTGATTAGGATTTTTTATCAGTGATCTGTGTTATGAAGTGAGATATAATGGAATTGAGCCTACTGTGTATGTAGGCAAGTGACTGCTCGTACGGTTAGAGTACGAATATTAATTAGGATTTTTATCAGTGATCTGTGTTATAAGTGAAGGAGTTAGACTCCCTAGATTTGGCATGTGTGTCATTCCTGAGAGCTATTTACTCAACTATGGCTTATTTTCAAATATATATAACAGCCCATCTTAGATAATTGTTAGTTCAGTGAAAGACATCGTGGTGCTTGCGATGCTATAATATTTACAGTGTGTATTCATATTCACTATATTCTACTTTACATTTAGTGCACATGGTTCCCACTACTGTTCCAATGGTTCCTGCTGGCGTGCTAACATCGATTGGAGCTAAACAAATGCGTAAAAAGGTAGGAACAAAGTTTTTAAGTGTTCGCGTTGATATATGACCAATGCAGCTGGGAATAACCGGAACCGGAACCGTCCATTTAAACCGGATCCGGACCCGGAACCTGGTCTTCGAAATTTATATATAGTAAAACAGATAATGGAAGAAATGAAGGTATATTGGATTTAAAATGCATTAAAATAACTTTTACATTCTGCAGGGATATAATCTCATAGTTTTGCTTTCGGGCAAGGTATAATTTTGCATACTACCAACGCGGACTTGCAATGACGCATTAGTTGCTCGTCTAGTGAACAATGTTAGATTATCGCTTGAAACGTATGTTTTGGGTCGATTCGGTGTATGTTGCAACATTGAAAAACATTTGTATTGCCTGCGCAACCACATTATTTCAGCTGAGTATATTTAGGTATTGTAGTGGTTGTAGGTCCATAATTACTTAATAGTTCTTGGGCTATCTCAGCAGATTATTTGACGCAGAGTTTTTTAGAATTCAATAACCCTTTACAGAATTATTGTTACGCCGACCTAGTCATTTAAATAATACTCAAATTGACATAGTACATTTGTATTTTCCTTCAAGATGTGTTGTGTGTAAAATTATCCTGCCAGGTATTTCAGTAATATTCATTATTAGAAGTTGTCTGGTAGGTGTCTACGATCACGACATTTCAGATAAACACCCTGCCGCTTATAACAGGCTTCCTTGTAGGTTGTATGTAATTGAAATAAAGCGAGCGAAGTTTTATCTGAGGGTGCTGGAGGGAAAATTTTGAAAATTTCCTTGTATCTGTCGCTGCCATTTATAACTCATTTTCGAATAAACGAATTTTGACGATTTTTTGCTCGGTAGCAAAAGTAATGATCATGTGCTCTTATTTGAACGCGAATAGCTCCGGCCCTATATTCCGGGTCAGAATAACAAAAAAGGTTCTTAATTGCTCTTTGCCAAATATGGCCATACAGGCACCAGTGTTTCGCAGTTCATATCTCGCAACACAGACTTCGCATCGAAAAATGAAGACCTTCGAATAAGCTCATCGAGATCTACAACATTTCGAGCTGACTAGGACTTTTCTGACTACGATTTGTTTGTGGCACCATTCCCTGGGTCGCTGTGAGCCCGGATATATTTCATCGACCTTTTGCCAGAAATACCGATTTTTCAGATTTTGTCGTGTTATTGCTTGTCTTACCTTACTGTGAGTGCATGTTAGCATCAAGCACGCTATATACGGTGGTTTCAATATCCTGGGCTCTCCAAATTGGTGGGCTGCATTTTCCGGTCCCCCCTGGTTCAAAACATATGCCCTCCTGTTTATTGCCTTTTGGCAATTTTTTTATTTTCAGTCGATCGAAAGAATATAAAATTTGATCAACATTTGTAATAAATTCCGTTCTGAAGCCACAAATTCCACAAATTTTATTTTAAAATGGCTTTTCTGTCCATCAAAAGAGTTTCGGGGTATTTTAACTGTTTTTCTCTTGGTATAATCGGGCCCCCGTTCGAAACCAGGAGGCCCCCGATTCATGCCCCCTGGCATAATTGTCAGCGAATGGAGAGCTCAGACCGAACTTGACCATATTCTACCGTTCTTTTTATGGGTTTTCAAAGGTTTTACGGTTTCCAAAATGTACTTAGTGTATTTTCATTTGTCTGATTATATCTTGCACACAGTTCATCAAAAATGGTCTATATATAGACATATCTAAAGGTTGAATACAATGATTTGGTTATCTTGAATCTAACATGCTTATTTAATGGGTTTTCGGTGGGTTCAGGGTCAAAGAACCCGATTTCCAGAATATTCTGGGTTCTATTGTTTGGTTACGTATTGCGTACAGGTCATCAAGACTTGTTTATATAGGTTATCCAGTGGGCTGAATACGATGGTTTGCTTACCTATAGTACAGCACAAGTATTTTATGCCTTTTTAGTCGTTTACAGTGGGTTTAGGGCCAATGAAACAGATTTCCACAATATAGGCGGCATTAGGAAGTTTGGCAAATGGCATCTGAGATAATCTATATAGAGCTTTTTCGGCACGCGGAAATCAATCATTTGGCTATCCTGGCCTGTTTACGATGGGGGCCCCCACTTTCCAAATCCCCCATATTCGTGACATTTTCCCTATGTCGGCCCCCCACTCGGCCGAAACCCCCATGTTCAACTAATTCCAAAAATTTTTTATCTGAAAATTTATGTTTTTTGTTTGCAAATTGTTTTAAACATTAATTAACACTATTTATGATGCAGAGATATCGTTTTTTAGCTTGAAAATACGTTCACGGAATAAAAATTCATTAAAATATGGGAATGTTTTGTATTTTTAAGCAAAATTTATCCCCCACTTTTAATTTTCTCTTTAGAATGAACATGGGCCTCCCGAAATTTCCCCCTTAGTTTTCGGAGTGCTGTGGACAGGCCGGTTAATCTATACCATATTTTGCATATTCTTTGCTTTTTTCATGGGTTTTCGATGTGTTTAGGATCAATCAACCCAATTTCCAGCTTCAGTTGTTTGGTTACGTATTGCATACAGGTCATCAGGAATTGTCTGGTTTTCCGACACACTGAACACTGGTTTGGTTATCTAGAGACGATCACAATTACTTAATGTGCTGTCAGTTGTTCTCCATGGGGTTAGGGTCGACGAGGTTGTAGGATTTTCAATGGGTTCAGGGTTCAAGAGGTTTTATGGTGGTATACACATCAAACACAGCCTGTTACATGTGATTAAACAAAATGATAACTTAAAAATGAAACCACGTTCGCTCTATTACACCCTTGCTTGTGAGATACTAGTTATAATGTCGGTGATGTAATAACACAAAATATATCGCATCTTATATGTCAAGCTACCTTAAGATATGTACATTTAATTAGTTGAGTAAAATGATTGCTAGAATTCGCCGAGCGTTTAGTACGAAAGTGCTTTGGAAAACCAGTGCTGAAGTAAACGTATGTCATAATACAGTGGTGGTGCTAATCAGTTAAATTGCATAGTCTAGCCTATTACGTAGTCCTAATTTCTATTCTCGGAGAGCTACCACCCAAACTAGCTGGATACTTTGCGAGAAAGCACTGTTTATAGTGCTACTATTGACGTAATCAATATCTTTTGTCTAGAAGTATTTGGGCTCTGGTTCTCCAAGAGGATGACGTTGGATATGGACTTTTGTGAGATGTCAGGTTGTATCATGCCACGCGGTTTCTTTAATGTCCGTCTTTTAAAGATTTAATAATGGTTTTTTATTTTTCTGGGAGAAAGTCGAACTTAAAAAGTCCAAAGATTTATTAGAAGTTTAGACATTAGCGCCAAAAATCATTTTTAGACATCTTTTTAGTTTAGAATTCTAGAAACTGTCGCCGTATTGCGTTAATTTCCACCACTCTGTTCATTACACAGTTGGCGATATCAGTACTTCCTGAGTTTTCGACAGGGCCATCTATGAACTATCGGAACTTACAGCTGTGTTAGAACCCCTGGGGTAACTGAGGCTACACTTTGCCTTGTTCACATACTTCTGCTTGCACACAAGCAAACAATTATTAGTGGATCTCTTTATGACCAAAAGCTTTAATATTAATTTAGTCAGGTATTTTTAGTTTAGTATATTCTGAATTATAGTGGATTAGTTTTATAGTTCATAGTAGACAGATTATTAGTTATCGTTTGCACCTACAAACAACATAATTTAAAGATTTCTTAGTATATAAGACAGATCGAATTCAAATCGTGGCAAAGGTAACATTGATCTTAAGTTTGGTTTATCCAATCTCATTTCTATCGTTCGCGTATACTGCCGGTGTACAGGCGAGAACAATTGCTCACTTTTGCTTTTGTGTATTATTGCGACAAGCACTGTTTGTAGCGATTGTCTTTGTCCGACAGAATTTTTTTTATTTTGGGTATTCTATGGATTTGCGTACTGTAATGTACCCAACTCAGTGGGAATGCCGCATCTAACTGACTTATGCTTTTATTTTCTATCCTGGTATATTTGGTCTTGGCTTAATTGTATTGTTGGCAATAGTATTTCTATCACTTAACATACCAGTGAAATTTTCAGGAAATCGTCATAGAAAAACACCCAGTAACGACTGTATTTGTTGGGAACATCACTGAAAAGGCTAGTAATGAACTTGTGAAACAAATGTTACAGGTAAATTGGGTTTAAACAGAAATCCTTTTCTCATTACGAAACGCTTTTACATATTGCACTGATCCACGTCTTTTCTTTGAAATTTTATGGTTTCATAAAAGATTGGTGTGCCTTCTTCATTTATGTGATTACATAAGTACAGTGACGGACAGAATTAACTGCACGCGTGCACCCACGCAAACGTGTTAAACACACAAGTACGCAAACGTGTTTAAACGCGCACGCACGCAAAGTGTTTAAATGTTTTTTCGTGTGTGTGCGTGCGTTTTTGTGCAGTTAATTCTGTCTTTGGCTGTATATACGCACCAGGCTTGAAAACGGGCCAATAATCTTACCCGCGCTGACGAGCAGGCTGGTAATCCAGGATCCGTTTGACCCGTGACCAGCGACCTAAAAGTGACCCTCTTAGACGTCGTGGCCCAGATTTCAAACCGCCACCACGAGGACAATGACAAATAGAGCAACTATGTAATTTTTATGTGTAGACAAAATAGGCAATTAAATTGCCATTTCTGTCGGCGAAAGCCTAAGTATATAATATAGTACAGTAAGCAATTCTAATAACTTTGCCAATATGCGCAGCTAAGCACCAATAGCATAACATTGAAATAAGCGTGACTTGTTATTGGTTTTTTCACTTGCTGTGGCTAAGCGCAAGCAGAGAAGCAACTAATTAAGTTTGTTTGTTTCGATATAATTGACTAGTTTCATTTGGTGAAAGTTGGAACTGTCAGTTTCTGGATTTTCTGTGGGATCCATAACTCATATTTGCCACTTCCTGTCGTCTCACGCGATAGTTCAAACAAAGGCTTGAAAATTTTCTTGTCCCGTTTAGTTATGGCCAAAAACGAACGCTAGCTCCTTCCGCTGTAAAAGTTGTCCGAATGGACTCGGGTTGGTCAAAATGGAATCCGGCAAAAATGTTTTGGCTGTATGTCGGCCAAGGGTCAAGATAGTTCAGTCAACTCAGATTAAAGCAATTAAAGCTCTATAAAACTGTATATAAAGCTTTTGTACAAGTTCATTCTTGAATCTAGGATCAGGAAATCTAAAGCGATTTTAAAAGGGTATATGAGACCTGAATTATACGAAGACGGTCATATCTTCATAACCTATGAAAATATATGTGTCTTGTGGAACGTGAAAATAGCTGTATGTAGCTGCATATGACACATTATTGTTGCGAATACCTATTTTCCAGGATTAGGTAAAAATGGGTTTTTAAATGGACCGAAGAGACACGAAATACACGAAAACAGAACGGTCATATATATTTCCGTAACTGATGTAACCAGATGGGCCTTATCGGCTCTTTTTGCATAGTGACAAAAGCTCTATTTTGCTGCATAAGATTATCTATATTGTAGGATTGATTATTGGTCAAAATGGCAAAAACGTGGTTTTAAACATTGCCAAATTTGGTTGTACCGTTACCAGTCCTTCACAGCCAATATGTCGCAACTTAGGCTGCGAGATTTTCAGAATCAGCTTATCAAGTTCTACAACTTTGTTGGCTACGAGATTTTGTGGAGCCACTTCCTGAGCCCTATGGTTCATAGACCCTTTGCCAGAAATAGTGATTTTTCAGATTTCGCCATGCTATGTTATGTTATCGCCATGATTTGCCATATATATTGCAATGAGTGCATTATTAGGTAATCATGCACGCTGGATGCGATGGTTTTGCTATCTACAGCCAACTTGACTAAATTGTACCTTTTAATGGGGTTTGAAGTGTTTCGATTTCCAGAATATAGTCTGTCTCCCGTTATTTAGTTACTTATTGCGTACATTACATTAAGAATTGTCTATATAGGTTTTCCGGTATGCTGAATACGATCGTTTGGTTATCTAGTGATCAGCACAATTACTTGATGCGTTGTCAGTTCTTTTTGATGGGTTTAGGGTTGAATAAGTTTTAGGATTTTCAATGGATTCGGGGTTCAAGAGGTTTATGTTGGTATATACATCAAACACAGACTGTTACAGGTTATTAAATATAACTTAAAAATTAAACCACACTCGCTTGCAAGAAACCAGTATGGACATTCTTGGGTTAATTTTGTAGGCAAGAGAATCTCCATGTAGCAGCATACGATATGTTATTGTTACACGAAAGCGTCCCTATTTCCGTAATAAACGTCTTAAATTGTACATATGGATAAGCTCAGAATTCAAAAACTAGGCCTTGAAAATCCCTGGTATTACAATACGGTACATGATATAGTCTGCTACTTTCAGAAGTGTGGTAATGTGGTAAATTGGAAGCGAATTCAAGGCTCCAACGGGAAATTCCAGGCGTTCGGATTTTGCGAGTATGACCATCCAGAGTCAACGATGCGGGCACTTCGTCTTCTACACGATTGGCATCTTGGTGATAAACGACTTGTTGTAAGAAAAAATGCACCTTTTTATGGAACTGTGTTGAGTTTGTAACATCAAATTTGTGATTAGGATTTTGCACGGAAGTTATCCATAAGTGTATATAAATTATGAGGTTTTTCGTTAAACATGACCTGGCCCGATAATTGAGTAGCACTTGTGCGATATTTTGGTATGCATGGCCAAAGATTAGCGATCGGTATTTGTATTACGTGATTTCATTAACCTTATATATGTTTGCTGTACAGCATGCGCCAAATATAACTGTTGTCTACTGAGCCTGCAATGTTATAACATATTTCAAGCAGCGAGCGAGTATCGAGTATAAAGAACACTCATTTGTGGCGGCTGCTGCAGTACTGGGTTTCCGTGAAATTCAAACCTTACCGGGGGTGTAATCTCGTGTCGTTTGTGCGGGACCAGATATTCTATGTTCAATATTTCTTTTGTCAGTCATGTATTAGCCGAAAGCTTCCATATGTTTTTGTGATGAAGCCCTTGTGTTCTGGTAGGACTCTAAATGGTGGCTTACGTGTGTACCTGGTATGAAAATGTACCCCAGACGTGGCCCACCGTTCGACCCGGTCGAACCGAAATGGCTTACCTACCTACGCAAACAACTATGGATAGCCATACACAATCGGACAAGAATGGTTTCATCACACTTACCAACAACTATTTAATGTTCGCTGGGTGGTCCTCGGAGGCTAGTGATCTGTTTGGACCAAGAACCGATTCCTGAATACCAACAATTACAGTCACTACCTACTACCATAAGCCAGATGTTCAGCCAAAATGTTTACACATTATTACTTTGATGATTGAACACTTCATATACCAGTATATATAAAAGAAAGCAATTAAACCAGCGCAAATTATAGTTCAAAAGCATTAAGTGAGTTAAAGCATTCATGTAACATAATAATTAGTAAACGTAATAACTTAAAAAAGTGAGGTCAGCAACAGGCAAAGTTCATGGTATCTCATTTGTGTATACATGTATTTCAACTAGATATTTAATCAATTTATAATAAGTATCACGTTTTAATCAATTGATGTCAAATTCACCATAAAAGCTCGCCAGCTAAAAAAAATTAGTAACAATTAATTAGTGACATCAACTAAATAGCTAATTAATTAACTAATTAGTGCCCATGATAAACTAATAGAGTTTTAAAACCCATATGTTCACGATCAGCGAGATCGAAAACCCCCCCAGCGCAACAATTTAGCGATTTTGATGTGATTTTAAAATTTGCTTAAAATTACCTAATTAGCTAATTATTAATTTACTAATAGCATATACCGCTAAGTTGTAGAGTTTCAGAAATGTCATATTCGTGATCAGCGACATAGAAAACTCCCGCAATTTATTTTTCCTTTCTGAGCACTTTGAAATTTTTCAAAAAAATTAGCTAATTAATAATTAATTAGGAACTAGCTAATTAACTAACCAATTAATATGCTTTAACTTCCTCGAATAGTAATAAAAAATAGCTTTACACTAATTATTGATTTAAAAAAGCAATTTTTGTTTCAAAATGTTAAAATAGGCTAATGCGCTGAACTAACTAAGTAATTATTAATTAACTAAAGCAAGTTTTGATAAAATCTATATGTCTTCAATTCACCGATATTAGGCCTTTCAAAAAAATTTTTTTAATCGGCTCAGTAGGTATTGAAGAGTTCAACGGACACATGGTGGCGATTTTTTCCTCCCTGACGAAAACAAAAACGCTTCACTCCGCTCACCTATATTGATTTGTGACAATAAGACATTTTAGACTAGGAATCACGACAACCAGAGGAATACCAGGGTTCGGCTACTTTTATACAGAACAGAACCCCAAGCCGAGAGGCCAATTAAGGGAAGATATAGTCAAAACCGTACGAAGTAACTTCATTCACATGACTTGATTGTTCAGCAAAACCTATGACTCATTGTGAAATGTACCCAAAGACCAAGCTAGTCTATACTGGCGCGGATCGGCGTACAGGGCCAGGGAAACGCTAGGCGTGGCTCAGACGAAACGATGCCTATGAAACAAGCAAGCTATGCGGCTTTAAAACAGCTAAGACTACAAACTGACAAGGAAGCTACTCATAGTTTATAGGTCTTATGTGCAAAAACATTAAGGAATTAATAGAGAAACACCGATGCAGCACAACGAAACGAAACGTGTAATGTCTACGCCACCGAGCCAAAACTAGCGCCCCATAACTATTTTGTAAAGATTGTGCTGCTAATTTGATTAACATAGGTAACAGGGTTAGTGGAATCAACAAAGCAGAACGATAGATTAAAGTGTTGTGGATAACTTAACAGGGTTTGCGAATCAACAGCAAAGATTAAGCTAACTTAGCTCAGTTTCCGCATAGAGATAAGGAAATACTTCCGTAAGTTTACAAAACATATCATAAATATAGGGTTTAAATAAAATATTTACTGTATTGACTGATTAAATATATTAGAGGGCATTTAGCAGATCAGGGCATTCTATTTATAATTCTGGCATTGTAAGGCATCGGGTGTATCTAACTCATCTTCAATAACATATCTTTTGCTCTAAGTGAATATTTATATTTCAAGCGCTGTTCTGGGCTTTTTACCCGAATTTCTAATGTCGTCGAACATGTATAAATTTTGTGCTGCCTGACACACCGAAATAGACAAGTTGCTTAAACGTCGTATTCTTGTACTGACTTCATTAAATTGGGACTGGTTTCGGTTCTCATGATTTGTGTTTCTTATGTTAAATTAGGGACAGCTTCTGGATGCGTGCACTTAGGCAATTTTATCTTCAACATAAAAGTAGATTCCCTTAACAAACACTTTGACCTTTTTTCCGGATTTTAAAAGCTAAATTATTATATAAAATATTACTTGTTTTAAGCTTACGTGAAACTCAGGCGTTAATGTTTCGACAATTATCAGAGGCGTATTATTTTTTAACGATATATATTGAAAAACAAATTCGTAATATATTTTTGATAATCGAGAGAACAGCTGGAATTTACATTGTTGTTTATAATTTTACAGGTCAAAGTTGATGAGAAAACTAGAAAGCTGATCAACGAATATATAAACAAAAAACGAGCTCTCGAAAATAGGAGCCCAATTAAAGTGGATGGCGATATTCCTGAGCCGGATCCCAATATCAAAGCTAGTGATGTTCCTGTTAAATCAGCATTGGTAGCGTTAATGAAAGAGTACAACTTGGATGTGGAAGAAGGTATGATTTGTTTATAACGGAACGATATTTCGAGTTATAGTAGTATTTAGTAAGCACTTGTAGTGATTATGTAATCATATACTGCGGGGAATTTTTGCATGCTATGTTTTGGCAGACTGCTTGTTATCGATTGTTTTTCAGTTTAAAACAATCCGGAGATATTATATTTCGAGCCAGATGGCTGTTATTTTTTTACACCTCTTAGCACTACGTTGGGGTCTGTATGTATAACACCGGATGTGGTATTTGTATTGAAAATTCAACCATATTTCGGTCAATTCTTGACATCATGCAACTTATGTTTATGAGATAGAAATGTGGTTTGTAAAAAAATGAACGCACATATTCTATCCGGACGTGCTATTCTGTTAGCACCAAACCTAATTTTTGCATTTGCTTCAAAATGAAAAATTGTGTCATCTATAATTCTTTAGTATAACATAATAAAGGATAAAGTGCTAATGAAAAACGAGTAGCTTGGTGGCGAGGATAAACGGGCGCTAGTGTGACAAGTTTATGCCCGGAATTATTCTGAGTTTCGAAATATCCTTCAAAGCACCGGAAAGTCGATAATGCTCTTGAAATACATTAAAACTGTATGACCATTTTAGGGGCCTACTAAAACCCTATATTTATAAACAAAAAGTTGCATCTTAAAAAAATTCTACCTAAAAACGCTAGAGCATAATGAAAGCGCAAAATCAAATTTAGAAGACTTGAGATGTATCTATGTTACAGCTTCTTTAAAACAACTATCATACAAACTTAATCTATATGTATGCATGACGAAAGCTAAAACCGGCTGAATTGTCAGTTAATATTTGCTTCATATTGCTGGTCACGGAAACACTATAAAGAGCTTAAAGTGTGATCTTTTCACTGTTCGCGATGAAGCCGCAATTTAAGTTTCATAAAAAATTGATTTACAATCTTTCATAGGTACTATTATACTTCTATGCACATTATGACGATTGACATTGGCATTGCCCGGTCTACAAACGAAAATTTGTGACAAATTTTATCTTTAAAGCAAATAAGAGTACGTGTGAGATGACTGTGCTGAATGATCGGTTTTTATCGCCCTTAAATTGGCTATGTTATAGTGCTGATGTGGATTGACCCAGCGAATTATGTTTTTACATTTCAGAGGGCGAAATTTCAAGTAATTCTGGAAGTGTCAAGCGTGGAGTAAGTTTGTTTACTTGAATCAAGAAGATATGTTGTTTTGGTTGTAATCGCTCTAGGCTTCACGAGAAACATGTTTTCTTGTTGTGGTCCTTATCATTGATATTTGAAACAGTGCTTTTTGTGTTTGTATTATAAAATAGAAGTGTAAAGCCAGTTGTGATACCCACCTTCGTGAAATGAAGAATGAGAAGCATTATTGTCCATATTAGAATTGTCGGAGAACCCGTCGAAATTCGGAGAATCCAGTATACTTGTAGGCTAAAATAAGTTAATACAAATAGATTATGAAAATCCGAAAAAGTGCATAAACCATGAAAATGTATGAATTCGAAAGGAATGAATTTCGAAAAAAATAAACTAAACCACTGTTAGGCTCAACTGTAGCAAACTTATAGATAGGTTTTAACCCGTTCAGGTGACGATTAGTTAAAATCGTTAACCAGATTTAAGAAATTTCCATAGCGAGATGGATAGGTACAAAAACCTCGTGTTACTGTTATTAATGATGTGCTCTGTTTTCGGCTTTCAGTACCACCGTGCTTGGTTCTATTCCAAGATTTTTTGAGGAGCAGATTAAATGGTTCTTTACGACGGCAAGGGCTACTGGGTAAGCTATGCGGGATAGTCACCGTAAAAATAGTTGTATTACCAAAATATGTTTTGAAGGTCAGCTGCACCACTATTCCACCGCTGAACACAGTTGTGAGCTTGACTTGATGTCATACTACTCTACTACGAAATTTATTGGTGCACTTAGTCTTCCCAACCCCTTTCGGGGCGTTAGATTGGATTTGCGTATAAATCGAAATTGCCAATATTACTGTTCTCTTGCCTATTTTAAATCCGTGAGCGCGGGTCCCAATCCCACCTCTCTGTCGACATTTTCCAATCGCCTAAACTACCATATTAGCCTTGGAAACATATTCAGCTAAAATCAATTCATACATACTATGTGTGGAAATACACTCCCTGTCAGAAATGGTTGTCGGGTTCAAACCAACAGACTTCGAGCGAGCATTGCAATGAAAATGAAATGAAATGAGAATGAAATTTTTTGAATACATTTCGAACGACAGTAATTTTTATCACATTATCAGTTTTTTTCATTTCCACATTCGACTGTGAAGTTTGTGCAGTCCCTGTCAGAAATGGCCGCCGGTTTTCAAAAAACAGACCTCGAGCGAGCACTGTACCCTCATCGAACAACGAAATTTTTTGAATACATTTCGAACAACGTTAATTTTATTACATTATTAGTTTTTTCGTTTACACGTTTACACATTTCAAATTTAGCGGGCACATATCCTACAAAGTTAGAACACATTTGAGCAATTTTCGAACGAACATGGAACAAGTTTCGAACCAACATCGGACGATGTGTACATGCTGACACCATATTTCCGCAATATTCTTTAACTTCAAGTATATATTTCTGACTGCCCCAAAGTCGGGGTAGTGAGGCTCCTAGCATTTTTCGATGCCCCTGGCAAAAACGGGTGCACCCGGGTTGTAGCTCCTTGGCAAACTTTGGCTCGCTCTGGCAAAAGGTTTTGGTTCCGCGCGGTAAAAAACCACTAAGTGATATAAAACCGTAACGAAATTTTTTTACAAAAATCTTTTCTTGAAATTAAAAATTTAAGCAAAAAGTTAGTTGAAAATATATTTTTAACATCAATAAAGACGTTTTTACACTCGTGCTGAAGCCATTTAATAATTCTAGCGTTTTCCGTTAAAAACAATGAGTTTTTATATTATCGAGGCTAGGGTGCCCCTGCCCAAACGATGGAAGGTGAGGGGTGCAATTCATGCCTTTTAACAAAATCGGCCCTCCAGTTCCCAGGGAGCCCACGGGTTCATGCACCCCTAGCGAAATTTTCAGCCTATCCAGAAACCAGCATATTTCGCTAATAACTAGTGTGCTCTAGCTCAACTTTATAGGTAATAAACAATAAGAAATGTCTGTTTTTAGGACGTCCTTTGATTATCGGTCTTTGAAAACGAACTGATATAATTATTGTGCTCTGTTTTTGTTTCTAAATTTGAAGTATGGTTGTGGCCATGTGGCTTAATTTTTTCGCCCATTAGAACGCGATGAATTGCAGTACAATAGGTGTGTGCATATGACACGTTCAAGTGTGAAGCCCAGAATTTGAACGAAGTTTGGATTCGTTAGTTTCAAAAATTTGAACGTGTGAAGAAATTTCAAGAATTTGAACAATATACAAATTTTTGAAGTATATAACATAAATTGTCCGAAGAAATATTTAAAACTTTTCAAATAAAATTTAACAAAATGTTACAACGTGCACCTCCAAATCTTGAAGCAGCGCCAATTTTTACATTTTGTTACACAAATTTTATAAAATATCGTTTAAAAACTGGTCATATTTTGACCACAAAGTTTGACCGAGTGAAGGTATGTTTAGGCAGTGACTTTGTACCGTGGAGCTGCAGCGTTTGACTCGATGTTATTTATGATATTTTATGTGCGTTACTTAGTTCTTTGTATCGGAAAACAATAATGTGCTAAGTTTCGTGTGTATAACTAGTTGTTGGGCGAATTCGTGATAAATACTGGCGTTCGTCAAGGCTCCATATTATCTCCCACATTATTGAGCGGAGCTCGGCGAAGCCGAGTGAAGCGTTTTTATTTTCTGTCTGGGCGTAAAAAAAGGTCGATGTCCGTCCGTTCGTTCGTTCGGTCCGACGGATCTCAAGAACCACTGAACGGATTTTAAAAAACTTTTTTTGTTTGAAAGGCTATCATGTCAGAGTGTGCACCTGATATTTGGGATTAAAAAATTTTGAGTGGTTAATTAGTAATTAGCTAATTAGTTAATTTTATGCAGCTAAAATAGAGAATTTTGCAATATTTGTGTTATTTATTGAAATAGAATCGTTTCGATCAAACCATTATAGGTTTTTTGGGTCGAAGAATTCAAATATAATATTTTTACCAATGATAAAGCCCTATGCCCTATGCAATGTAGTTACAAGAACATAAAATTGAGTACATTCGTAATGCCACAGCCCGAGCTCCGCTAACAAATGTAGTTCCACCACCGACTAGTTTAACGTTATTGACTGTGTTCTGCGGAACGGTGTAGACGAAATACCAATTAGTGGAGTAAATTTGTTAGCATCTGGTAGACGCATCATGGATTTAGACTTTGTTGATAACATCGCTCTATTTGCTGAATCAGGATCTGATGTGCAGCCAGGTTTTTTTTCAAAATTCATGTTGTGCTAAAATGTGTGTTTTTGAAATTTAGGTGTATTTTTTGACATTTAGGTGTATCTTTGACATGTACCTCTGTTGTTTAACCCGCAAATACCCTGTTTTAGGGTTACAGGGAAGGTCGAGTAATGATAATTAACCGGCTACTAGCAATTTTATATTAATACATGCATTTATACAATGTACCAATCAGTTATATTTAGAACTAATTTTTTCATATTTCAGAATTTATAGACTTAGGTTCCACTGTTATAAACATTTTCAGTTAATAAGCATTCAGTGTTTAAAAATTTTGGTTTTTGTAGCCTTTTAATTAAACTGTTCAGGTGTGCTAAATTTTGTGTTTTTGAAATTTATGTGTGTTTTTTGAAATTTCGCTGTGTTTTTGCACTAAGAAAAACACAAAAAATCCTGTTTGCAGCTGATGATTAGCAATCTAGCGCAGACAGCAAGTTCCGTTAGTCTGACCATCAGTGCTTCAAAGAACAAAATATATTGCTGCGTGCCTACTGTATCTTAATTTACTTTGAGTGGGTCAGTCATTGATGTGAACAAAATGTTTCGATAACTGGGTTGTGACATAAACGGTCGTGGTGAGTTCTTTGCTGACCTTCGCGCCATTGTCGGTAAAGCACAGTAAATATTTAATGCTTTATGGCACAAACTGTCCTTGGCTTGATATATCAAATTCAAAAGCCAAAGTTTATGTCGCTCTGTATTACTGTATGTTTGTAAAACGTGGCAATGAAAAGGGCCAGTACAATGATGTTGTCGGTTTTTGAACATGCTGTTGGCGCAGATGTTTGAATATTAGGCGCTAGAATCCTGTTTGAAATGTGGAAATTTCGAGTCGTTTCATGCATTCGCAGACAATTCATTCGGTAATCAGTGTGAAAATGGTTCGTTGGTTGGGGCATGTTTTACGCATGGGTAAACAGAGCTTGTTTTGCTTTCTATCTATGCAGAAGTTGCCGATTTTATCAAACCGAAATCGCTGACGGTGCTTTTTCCGCTTCGCAGCAAATCAAAGTTTTTTTGGGTCTTTTCTGGACCCAAATATTTTTACGTGAACCCAAAAAATTTTTGCTGGACCCAGGGCAGTTTCGACTTCGGACATATAGGGTCTGCTAATAAATTCTATTACAAAGTGTAGGCTTTCACCCGTTTGTGCTTACATCTATATATAGTTACTTGCTGCTGGTTTCACGGATGGCCTTCATCATTTATCTTGGCTTGGGACAGGCAGAGAATAATTTATATATTTGTAATTATATAATAATGTCAAATTGCGTTTCGTAACTACGTTTCTTTATTGTGCAGAATTTCGTGAAATTCCCGAGCCAAAAATTGTAACTCTAGTCCCAGCGTTTAAGTCTGTACCCAAAAGAAATTTGCTGGACCCAGGGTCCACTTTGAAAAAAACCCTGCGGAGCACATTAAACAGTAGCTGTTTTTGCGATTTATTATTTACAGTTTATAAATCATTCATCTTGATATCAACGAAAAAAAACTTAAGTCTCGCATTATTTTGACACATTTATTCAAACATTTCATTTCGGACTGCATTTAAACAGCAGAGTTAGTTGATTGGCCTCAAGTTGTAGGGTGTATTTTTGGATTCCACTTTTATAGAACCTTGAAGAATACTTTCAATCTATGGAGACATCAGAAGGCGAGAATCGTCGCGAATATATAGAACGTGAAATTAACTACTTTCGCGAAACTTATAAGGTAGGCTTTTGCTATTGAATTTGACGTATTAAACTATATTTTGTTGCCATCATTATTCGTGAATTAATAGACGCAGCGCTCTGTCAAGTTGTGTATGTTAGTAGCTGGGTAGGTATATACACAATAGTACATAGTGATTAATTATTAGATTAATACCTTGGTGTTTATCTGGAAAATTCTTACATAATGGAATCTTTCTTAGATAATCAGTGGCGGTGGTTATATTTCTTTTCAAGCTGTACTTCCCTTTGTATACGAACATGGGAATTGTGACATATTGACACAAGGTTTTAAAGCGGTGGCGGCGGATAAAGTAGTAGCTTGTCTTGGCGCCAAGATGGTGATGCTTTAGTTTTGAATTTGTAACTTACAGAGATGTGTATAGTTATGAGTTACCGAATATGAGCATATTGCCGAATAGTAATAGAGAGAATATATCCGATTATTGTGCTGGCTATTGCAAATACATTGCAGATGAATTGATCAACAAAATTAGACCAAAAATGCCTACATAACACGAGCTGTTGCGGAAATATTACAATTTTCGTGTATTTTGGGTGTCATGGGTCTATCGGAAAGCCCTTGTTGACCCAACTCTGCAGCATAAATAATACAATAGGAGCACTCCATTTCCAGCTACATATAGGATTAATTTATGTAAAACATGAAACCAAATCATTGATATACGTGGAATGTTTGTTGAGATATTACAATTTTGGGTCTCATGTGCTCATTTCAAAACCCATTTGGACCCAAATCCTGTATCCTAGAAGAACTCCATATAAAGGCTTATTGGCTTTACAAATGAGCTCAATTTGACTCAGATATCAGCAGCGGTTGTCGAGTTGCTTTTTGACCTCTACATATGCCTAGCCTGGAAGAACTGTGTAGATATTATCTTTTTCGTGTATTTTGTGTCTTATGGGCCTATTTTAGAACCCAGTTGACCTAAATCCTGCAAGCTAGAAGAATCGCAATGGATAACATAATATCAGACCATAGTAAATTGATTAAACAATGATAAGATCTGCTGTATGTGTACCGGCCTGTGATCACCGTAAAATTATCTAAATTAAATATAATTTTTTCTTCATTACGCTACTGTTACACATCACATATAAGTTTTGGAAAAATATAACATTTAAACACAAAGAGTATCTATAACATTGTGTTTCAAACGAATCAACTTTTCCATATCGATATAATTATATTAATTATTATATTTACGTTATGTATTTCATAGCATTTTGGTATGGGTCACAACGTTGCGTCTATTTTTTCCGTAATGAGGCATGTCAGTATTCTGTGCTATTCAAAATGAAGTTATAATTCAAAATCGCTTGCCTCGAAACTTGTGACTGCGTGTGGTCATTGTAAAATTCAAAATTTTACACGTGGAAATGTATTGCTAAACTAAAGTAATGATAATGTATGTTTCAAAATTCCATCCGTTTTGTTATCAGGGACTCAATCTTCCCAGCCGAAATTGAGTTATGCGAGTCACCCAAAAAAACCCAGAAACGGGCATCATCGATATTTACCACTCTGACCAGCGAGGATTCTTCGCTTCTCTCGTTTCGCTCACTCATAATTTGAAAAAGTTGTCATAGATAAAGAGTTTAAAAGCAAATTATTCGTGATAAACGAATTAACAGCGAAGACTGAATTTTGTCTTTAAAAAAAGAGTTTTTGTGTATCTGTTCGCGAAATTTTCGTGAACGATTTACTTTATTTCCGTTTTATTTGTTCATGCTATAAATATTATAATCAGTAGCGTATCAGTATTAAATTATTTGCTCTTCAAACACTTGCTTCACCAACACCGAATAATTTTTTCGAACAGTTTTGAACATACAAACAACATTAAGTTTTTATTATTGAAGATTTTTATTGGCAATTTTTTTATTTAAACGTCATATTTAGAATTATCGAACACAGTTCGAATAAAAACTATTTCTGGCTGGAAGAGTATATATATTAGTTCATCCCTGGTGAACTGGAGGACCCCAGGATAATTTATCTAGTTTTGAGAAGCCTGGTACTGTATGATATTATGTTGGAGAATACATTAAATTTTTACATAATAGTGGCATAAAACACTAGTTTCACCTAGCAAATTGGCGTTGCCTTGCAAGACTTTAATTTGCGTATCATGGAATTATACATAGTAACTAGTTTTATTATGATATTTGCTGGTGGTGGTTAGGGTTTATATCTTCTGTTTTATCACTTAATACATACTCAGCTTAGCGTTCTGTTACGGCCTATTTTTTGGCCACTTTAGGCATTAACGTCTCGAAACGGAAGCACTGAATATACTTTGAGGAAGTTTGAAATAATTTTCCTGAAATATATTCAGTACCCGTCACAAATGGCTGTGACTTTTGGGCGAGCGCATATCGAGCAGTCTGGGTTTGTCACGGAGGGGAAGGGGCCCTCAAGGTATTTCGGCTTCCCCCAAGTGCCCCCTGTTCAGCCTTATTTTTTGCGTTTCACCCTTTCCCAGTTCCGTCCCAAGTATTTTCTTCACGACTAAAAAGCCAATTTTGCTCTACGACGCAAAAATATGCCAATTTGTACGGAACTAAACATCACTAAATTTTTACCCTGCGGAACTAAATAACACTATAATAATTTCCGTTAATCTATAGAGTTTCACTATAAATGTGCATTATTATTAAGCGGAGCGAAGTGAAGCGTTTTTGTTTTCGTCAGACGGGAAAATTCGGCACTGTCCGTCCGTCCGTTGAACTACTCAATAACTACTGGGCTGATTTTAAAAAACTTTTTTTTGTTTGAAAGGTCTAATATTGGACAGATGCAAGACATAGATTTTGTCAAAATTTGCTTTAGTTAATTAGTAACTACCTAATTAGTTAACCGTGTTAGCCTATTTTTAGCAATTTCAAACTAAAATTGCATATTTTTCAATAAAATTTAGTATAAAGCTATTATATTGGTGCATATACTACATCTCGCCGTGGTGATTGTGAACCCTGGTTCGGGTCCCCCAGGTACTGTGGAGGCAGTTTGGGAAAGCTATAGCAATCAGTAGTCGTTTTAGGGCGTATATTGTACATGGTATTCAAATGACTAGAGATACATAGAAAGGAACACCTGTTTTAGTGAGGGGTCTTCGCAACCAACCAACAGCGCCAATGATATCGTACCGTGATGTAAAAATTAAAAATTAGTATAAAGCTATTATTTGGTGCACATACTACATCTCGCCGTGGTGATTGTGAACCCTGGTTCGGGTCCCCCAGGTACTGTGGAGGCAGTTTGGGAAAGCCATAGCAATCAGTAGTCGTTTTTAGGGCGTATATTGTACATGGTGTTCAAATGACTAGAGATACATAGAAAGGAACACCTGTTTTGGTGCGGGGTCTTCGCAACCAACCAACAGCGCCAATGATATCGTACCGTGACGTGAAGGTATTATAAACAAAGTGTATGGTCAAAAATTTG